>JAODLL010032060.1:0-42422 GCA_026546735.1 Forbesichthys agassizii | reverse complement strand
CCTGTCCAGCCACTCAGCAGGGCAGCGCTCCACTGGGCCAGTGTCCTGTCCAGCCACTCAGCAGGGCAGCGCTCCACTGGGCCAGTGTCCTGTCCAGCCACTCAGCAGGGCAGCGCTCCACATTACACGTTAAAGAATAAGTATCCAGAAGTGAATAGGAAGCTTACAGCTGTCAAATAGAACATTTTTTAGGTCAAACTAATTACACTTAACAGCTTTAACATTTAACATTTTAAGTCAAGTAAAGAATTGAAAATAAAATATTTCATACACACCCTACTCAATAGTTACATATCATAAACTACACAAAAACTCAGTAATAACACAATATTTATCTTTGTTCTTTTTGCTTCTTTGTTTGGTCTGCTTATTGGTTAATTGTCTTATTTTCTTTTATGTAAGTGCACAGCATTAATAAAAACTCAATGTATCGTTATAGTTCCAAAATGTTATATTACTGTGTCGGTATAGTACTGTCACCCATATGAAAAACAGTATTACATCTGCACAGGGTAATTTGGAAACTATGGTCAGGAAATACAATTTCACTGCACGGCAACAGCTGTCATTGACATTACCGCAGTGCAGAGACAGGTAAAAAAAAAATTCACTGGAGCTTCAAAAGAGCATGTCCAATGCTAGGGGCAATTCAAAAGTAAACTTTTAGCATTTTACATAATCATATGCAGCTTTAATATGCATCAATGAGTTTTAAAATAAGATTTTATTTTGAGTGGACATCATTGAAAGAATATGAGCCATGTAAAAGATGAATAAGTAGTTAGTCCTTAGTCTTACATATTTGTGAACAGTGTTTTGCCTTGGGACTACAAGGCTATTATTGCAACCTCTGGATCTGGATCTGAACCAACAGGATCCTAGTACTGTATGTCTTCCAGTATAATAGAGTTGCATGAAGCCATTAGTCTTTTGGAAAATATGACCACCCACTAACTTGGAACACTATAAAACAACCTCTGTGCCACTTTCCCCTCTTTGAAGGAAAAAGATGTTCTCTGAGACAGCTCCACTGTGAAATGGGCAGCCTATTGCGGTGTAATGCTAAATATAGCAATAAAGAACGACTCTGCCAAGAATGAAAATGAATGCTGCAGATCAAAGGAGGCTATTATCTCTGCTCCTGTCTCCCTTCCCGTTTCTCACCAGCGACTCTGGAGTGCATCTCCTCCCGTGTTCCTCCCTCTCGTTCGTTTGCCCGACTCGCCGCCTCGCTCCAGAACGCGTCCTCCAGCACCTTATCGGCCTTGTTCACGCAGGCCCGTGGCGAACTCCGGCTCTCACGGTAGTCCATCTCCCGCTCCGCCCGATCTACTCGGACAGCCGCGACATCCAGGTCCTTGGACAGAGTGCTGTGTTCCTTGCCCAGCCCCTCCATGAACTCAGACACTAGTTTCTGGAAGTCCTGCAGGTCTGTGCGGTAGCGGTGGGAATGCTCTTGCCACTGCTCCATACGATCCTGTGAGATGTGTTAGTGTGTAGTTAGTGCTGATTCAGGAAGAATTAACTAGTGATGTACAACACAACTGTACATTACAGTACTGTAGTCAAAGCCTAAACCATTTCTCTGTTAGAAATGATAGAATATAGAAGTATAGGCCTAGTGATCAGTAAATCAATTTTAACCAAACCCATTAAGATACACAGAATAACCTCACTTTTGCTATTAAATTCCTATTGGTACTGTATCGGCATTCGTCTTTCCAAGTCCCAGTGATCTATTTATCACTTACTGTGTACACGCATACAGAGTGCAGTTGCGTCTTGTGACCAGATGGCCGACAGTTTCAAAATATCCTATGCAGCTTTAATAAAAACCAATTCTGTGATTTATGGAATAGTGATTGACAGACAGTGAGTATCTGTCAAGATGTCAGAAATGACAAGATAACGGATTCCTTCCCGGCTGTGTCTGTGTTTCATTTTCTTTCTTCGCTTGCGGGCTTGTGGTCAATAGGACAATATAAAAAAGAAGCCTACTGATGAATTGCTGTGTTACATAATTGCAGAAGTTAAGAATATTGGAAATAAGATGCCATGACACTGAAAGGAATAGAGTCTGGTGGTAATAGAGTATTCATTTTATTTTAATAACCTTGCTAAGATTCTAATTTTTTGCAATAAAGATGTAGGCCATCAAATACTCTTGTGCAGCACACACAAGGTCGGTGAATGAGGAAAAATAGATATTCCACCACATCTTTTATTTAAATTAGAGAGCCCATATTATTCATTTAAAAACAATCACACACTATAATACATTTTGCTGTAATTATACATTAACACATTTTTAATTTTAAGTATTCCCATAAAGTGCACACAAGAAACAACATTTTCTTTTGACAGGATTCCTTGCCAAAATCACAATTCGTTTTAAGGGAAAATCTCCATGAAATGTATTACGAATCTGCAAGTTTTTAAGCTCTAATAATTAATTGGACCTATTTATTCATTTTGCAATGGACTGGAGTCTGCATTTGAAATGGACAGTAGAGTTTGTTGTCTCTTAGACTTAATTTTTACAGGAAAACACCTCGTGATTTGGACATCCATTCACAATAATAATTTGGCATAATGCTGACCCTCGTCTTCCTGGGCGGGCTCTGGTGAAAATTCAGATTTAGTCAATTAGAGCAAGAGTGTGGCAGGAAAAAGCACAGCATGCAGACACAGCTTGCATGCATCAACTGATATTCTCCCAGAGGACCTAATCCACTAATCCAGCCAGAGATTACATTAATTGGATCACTTTAGTCAAGCCATTATATTCACATATGGAAAAAAACAACTCTTACTAAAATAAGCCACAATGATCTTACAAGCCATTCGGGGTTATAAATTATTTTTTATATTTCTTTCTTGGCGTCTTGTCATGTAATGGACTGCATTTGAATCAGTTATCATGAATTTACAGTACTTGGAGATGGTATCTTACCTCAATAGCCAGCATTCTGTTTTCTAGATAATCCATCAGCCCATGGTAGTAGTACTGGCCTCTGGTCAGAGTGCTACTGTAGATCACAACAGTAAAGATGACAATGGCTGGCTTCATGATAGACAAATATGTACTGTATAGTGGACGGCTCTGTCCTCTGTCTCTCCAGATGTGAGAATGTTCCTGTAAAAGAGCCTTTCCCTTTTCTCTGTTCGTAGTTGGTGTCCTTAGAGTGAAGATTCCGAGGCGGTATGAATGTTTGTAGATGGTTAGACCTTATGTTACTACTGTAAGTGTGTAAAAGCTATAAGAGGTGAGCGGGACAGAGAGTCTGGACAGCTATGGAGTGTTGCCTTTACAGGCTGCTCTCACTTTGCTGGAATGTTTTCACAAACTCTAAGGGAGGAGCCTTGTGCCTTTTGCCCCTCTCTGTCTTGAAATGTGAATTTGCTCTGCTCACTGTGTGTGTGTGTGGGTGTGTGTGTGCGTGTGTGTGTGTGTGTGTGTGTGTTTGTGTGTGTGTGTGTGTGTGTGTGTGTGTGTGTTGGCGACACACAGTGGAGACTTTAGTTGAAAGAGTATACTTATCCTTTATGTCTTTCTGGATGATACACAGGAAAGGTTTGTGGGGACCTATGTGTTAACAAAGCATTACTGCAGTCCCATGCCAGCTGTACGGTAAAATAAGTGGCCGAGCGTACGACCATGCTTAACCCAGAGGAAGATGCGCTCAATTCCAGCTATATTGTGTATGTATGTATTATAATTATTTAATAACTTATATCAAACACCATAAACCACACTTTCATATTAAAAATGTATGCGAATATTTCCTGTCCACATGTTTTGGGTTATTTAAGTTGATTACTCTCTGGTGGAAGTTGGACAGAATAATAAATCAACCAAGGACAACCTGTCTTTTAATTAATAACCAGTATATTAATTAAATACAAACTAAAGCATATGACAAGGTTTTGTCTTCGATTGTTTCATATAATTCCCATTTGATAAATTAGTATTGAAAACCTTTGATCTTCACTCTTTCACCCACAACTTCTCAACCAGTTATTTTTTTAACAGGTTAAAGTTGGTCTTGGACAAAACTGTGCATCATTTGTTAATACTCTGCCAGAGAATGCATACATCTTTTAAATGTTTTGACTTTTTTTTAAATCAATTCAACCTCCAGCACATATTGAAATAAAGTGGCAATTGAAAGCATTTTTTTGTCAAAGTGATGAAAAATGATTCACAGTTTGGTCCAAAATGACTAAAATGACTGATGATTATTGTTAGTATTTACTGTAATGAGCATTTCTCTAGCAGGCTGCGATCTGCTTTTTGGGGTATTGTTTGATTTGGAACGTTGGTTATAGCTTGGCTGTTAATAGTTGCATGCTTTATTTAAACAGTATTGAGGGAGAGAGAGTGCATTAAAACATGAGCACAATGTCAAATGTAATATATTATATATAACAAAATACATGTTTACAATACAATATAACATACAATATACAATAATGTTTGACCAGACTAGCAAGATATTTTGCATATTACAGTATAACCTAGACATTTATCTAGTCTTTTGACAGCCAGTGAGATAAGTCCGTTGACTGTCACTATTGTGAATGTAATCCAGAACACTTTTGCAATGTGGGAGTTACAGTACAGCCAGGACTTGCACATAAGCCGTGTGACCACAAGCTGACACCAACAAAGAAGTCGGCACAGCATGAGTGGCAGACATCTATAACAGCCTTCATCGAACTGCTCAGCGCCATCCCTTTCAAGGTCTGAGTCACCTTGGACAGAAACATTCCTATAGGTCTCATGTAAAAGCCTCAAACAAGGTAAACAAATCACCAGTGTTCCTGTGGAGCAGCACTTTTGGAAAAGCAGACCATTCCAATGGACACAAATGTATCAGAAGCTAACACTGTATAGCTGACAAATCATCAACCACATATTTAGAAGTTAAACCTGCCATTCCTGAGGCCAAAGATAGAAGCCCCAGGCCTGTTGAATCTCATATGTATGTTTATGTACAAATACTGAGGTTGAAAATGAAAATGGTGGACTTTAATTTTAATTTTAAAAGTAAATAATCTGAATAGTGTAAATAGAAAAAGAAAATCCTTTAAGGCAAGATTTTATAAGAAAGGATGTTGCCTTTTGCTATACATTTTCAGTGTAAATCTGGAGAGCACAATGATGTTCTAATAATAATAATAAAAAATAAAAAAATAATATTTATTTAATTCCTTGTCAGCCAGAGAACATCTGTCAACACATCAGGGTACTGCCCCCTAACATATGTGGAAGCTTGCATTACATTAGCCAAAGTGCAGTTGCACATCTTATTGCCCTGCCTCTTATGTACATAGCGTATAGTGCCTTTTATGCCTAAAGATGTACATAGCGTATAGTGTCAATCATATAAAACCAGTATTTTCTTTTTTATGTATTATGTATTTTATTTTACTTTTACCATTCCTTTATTTACTTCCTGGAATGCTTTCTCTCTCTCAGCCAGCCTCTCATTTTTTGCCTCCTTTAGCATGGATTTAACTTCACTCAGCCTCTCGCTCAGCCATCCCGCAGTCTCTTCATCCTCCCCATTTCCTACTCACTGTCCATCTCTGCTCAGCATGTATTCAAAACCAAGCTTCACACACTGTCTCCCATGTGTTGCATACTCACACATCTCTCACACATCTCTCTCAAGGGCAGATGTCTAGCAAATTAGCATGGCTGTTTACACTATAAACACTACAGGCTATATCTTTTTGTAATAAAATCACTTATCAGATAAAAAGTTACATTAATTTAAACCACTTTGTTGTAAAGTGTTTTAGGCTATATCCCACAATAAAATATCAAACATCCTCATATGTTACCATAACCAAAGGCATTAATTTGTAAAAACGAATATCATTTTATAAAGTATTTTTAATGACAAAATTACACTCTGCCAGATGTGGGCAACCTGCATTGGCATGCAGTTTACAATTGAGCAAAGTTTCTGATCTAATTCATATAGGCTTTGGCCTAGTCCTAGTGCTTCAATTGATAATAAACCCCTACTTTGTTTTATTTATATGCTATTCAAACAAAGCTGCAATATGTGCCTGTGTAGCCTATAGGCATATATTTACGCATGCAGTCAGACCATTTATCCATTCCCCCTTGTGGTGAAAATGTACTGTAGCCTATTACAATTTATGAATATCCACTATAAGTGCCAACCAAAGTTAACTTTGAAGGAAATGCAGTCGTTTTTGATCTCGTAGCGTTTCAAATCAGTTTGGGTTAAGCACATTTTAAACTCCAGCAGAGTCTGTGGAGCTCTACTCTAACAGCTCTAATGGCGAAGGCGTCTAATGAGCTACCGGCGGCCTGATTGTCGGCTAGCCACTATCAATTAAACTGATCTTAAGGTGAACTGAACCGCAACCCATGTGTCTATTTTTATGCCAACAAACTGCAGGGCAGACAAGTAGGCCTAGTGTTGTCATGGTAACACAGTGCGGCACGTCGACTGATTGTCTGTAGCCTTGTGTCGGGGACTAAAGTCGGAGTTCATTGCCTGTCTGGTAGTCTGCCTGGGAGACTGGTACTAGGCCTATTGTCTGTAGCTACTGGCAGTGATATTTGGATTTAGTCAGAGAGAGGAGAGAATTAGTGAGGGCCGCTATGCTCTAAGGCATTTTATCCAATTAAGCTGCACTTTTTGATTGACATTCATTAATTGCATGCGCCGATCTTATTATTGATGCTGCTGTTGCGAAATCAATTTAAGGTTATATTTTAATCTATAATTAATGTAGTCTACCGCTGACTGGTGTAACATCAAAGGGCAAACATCATTTATGATTCATTAAGTGCGTTCAAATGACCGCACTAACTTTTTATCTTTACGCGGACGCACGACGAAGCCATGGTTCGATCTGCTCTACTTGTTTGAGGGAGACATCTGTTGATCGCTCGCAGTAATAGCAAAGTGCTCTGCGCTCAGGCTAATCATGCGTGTACAACCACACTGGTCCACGAGGTGGCAGTACCTGTCCTAATGAGAAAACTGGCCTATGGGGCTCGTCATGTCCGTGATGGCCCCACCATGGCAGTGGAATGAACAAAAAGTCTATTGAAGGCTATTTAATTGAAAATGCAACGAGTAAACACGAATTTCAGATGACTAACTCCTTTTAAATGCATGAAACCACTGTTTATGTGAACTCATTTAGCGTTTGCATACAATGTTTGCACCCGTGTGTGTTTATTTCAGCCTGTGTGCATGCATGTGTGCGTGCGTGTGTACGTGTGTGTGTGTGCCTGTGCGCACGTGTGTGTGGAACTTGTATAGGCTCCTTGCCCTCACACAAAGCGTCAGGAGCCGACCATAAAAACCCTTTTCCCCCCACAACCAAACACGCCCGTAAAACGCTGCGTTCTTTATTAGCCTTTCGCATTGATTGAGGGGGTCAGAAAACCCGACAAGCTGGTGGCAGATTATATAAAACAGCAGACCATGTAGTGAAGAAGCGTAAATCCTTAAGGCCCTTGTAAAGAGCTTTAATACACACAAGGCGCCAAATCACTTAACCTTCGTTAACCTTGCCGTTTGGGGGTTTTCTGGCTCAATGCGCAGTGCAGAGCCAGGCTGTCTCTTCCTATTCTCTGGCTGTCACTCCAGGTAATAGTCAGGCCCTTATTAGTGACATGCTAGCTTTGGCTGGCTGACTCCAACCTTTGTAGCAACCTGACATTTAATCAACCATGGGAAAGCAATGGTGCTCTCTCGCCACTCCATATTTGTTGTCGTGCACTACTGTAGGCCTAAGGGCTATCTTGTTTTTCTGTCTGTGATTGTCAGCGTCTGCATGCCTTTCTCTTTGGGTCTCTCCTTCTCTTGCCATCGTGTCTGGCTGGCTCTCTATTCCCACAATTCTCCTTGCTGTCTTCTTAGCATTCCAGCCTCATAATAAAGGCTTTGCTACTTTTTTTATTTATTTTTATTGGTGCCATAATCTGCGATCTCTGCCTATCCCTCTGCACATCTGACCCATTAGCATTATTACACCAGCATAGCTAAGGTTACCTACAAAACATTCAGCAGACACTGGAATCCTAAGAAGATTTTCAGACATATCACATATGGTTTCTCTCTATGTAATATATAATGTAACATATAAAAAAGTCTGTCAAGCTCTCTGTCAGCCTACATGCTAATTTTTTGGCCGTTCTGACTGCAGACCTATACTTGCTGGCTAGCTAGCTATAGCTAGTGCCTAAAGGGTTTGTGGACAGCTGCTCCGAAAAGGGGGAAAACAAGTGACAAAGCAGCGTTTATCCATGGTGGGTGCTGCGTGGGGATCCAGAGCGCTGGAAATAAAGACACTGTATGTGAGAGAATATCCAAGGAAATGCCGTCAGAGCTAGGACAGTCCCAGGACTGGAACGCACACAGCCGTTAGCATACAGAGTGTTAGCCTTCTCTTCAGACTGGCTTATTGCCTTCAAGACTGCTGCGCTATTTATGCCACAGGCATGGCTGAGAAACCTACACGTATTGCAAGCAATCCAACTGAAGCCTAGCTTGACTGCATGGTATTATGTAGTATGTACCGTATTATGTGTTTGACAGATTTAATGGGGAGCTTATGAATGCGTACCCTGAGGTCATGTTATTGAATGGGTGCAGTAGAATCTGATGCAACGCATCCCTACTCAATTATGTGCCATTTTGAAATAAAATCTGACTGCTCGTGCACACACAAACACACACACACACACACACACACACACACACACACACACACAGCCCTGCCAGCCATTCCTATAGGCCAGTATGCATATATATATATATATATATATAAGCTAAAAGCTCTTCTGCATGACATGTTCCAGCATTGTTCTACTGTTTCTGAGGTGAGTGAGGAAACATAGCAGAGGGGGGCAGCTTGTGCATACCATTATCTCACAAAGCACTCATTAGAGGAGTAGCTCACATCTCTCTCTCTCTCTCTCTCTCTCTCTCTCTCTCTCTCTCCCCCTCTCTCTCTCTCTCTCTCTCTCTCTGTAGCCTACCAGCTAAACATGTCACCTCACGCTTCGGCCTGCTTTCGCCGTGCGCTTCGCGCTGCTAAAAACCCAACACCTCTTTGGCAACGGGGCTCCACTCTAGGCATGACTCACTTGAGTGAAATGCCTCAACCTCTGATTAATGACGGCTTTACGGTTGCCAGGTTGTGAAGTGAACAAAGACGTATGCATGGGCAAAGCCCACTCTTCATGTAAGCTAAGCAGGAGGAAGACAGGCAAACAAATGCAGTGTGCTGTATCACCTTGAATGTGAGCGCTGAAGCTAGCAAAATGAGCGTGTCGTTAAATTACTATTTTTGAAAGTGTTCAAGTTCATTATGTAGGCTCTCCGCAATACGCTTGAGCTCTGATTAGAACATAAGCACTTGAGCCCTGGCAGTTATCTAGATGAAAATCTTTGCATTGTTTTGGCCTGAAATTGCGTTGGTTTGTCTGCTCGCTCAACCGCAGCGTAGGTGCATGTAAATGGGGCATACTTCTTTTATAAGGTAATTGCATGTTTAGCGACACCGTGTCTGGAATAGTGAAAGCATGAGTGTACACTCCCAGATTTATCCACGTTTACTCTGTAATTACTGCGTGTCTCATATAAAAAAAGCAAACCTTCCAATACATCAGCAATGGCACCCATTGCCTCACAATAACATTAAATCCTGTGATCACACTGTCAAGCAATGTAATGTATTGTAACCTACAGTAGCTTAGTGGAGGCTGGTACCAATTTATACTGTCAGGTTCTTTACTTGTTAAAGTGATGGTAAATAAGGATCATGTACCATTTTGGGATTATACTGTTTTAAAATCTAACGAATTGGACAGAATATATGGTATTCAGTATAGATATACCTACCTATATATAGATAGCATTTTACTTTCAAACGCCTTTAAATAATTTTGTTTTAAGGCCGTCCTTTCTGCAAAACGTACATACTGTATTGTTCGGATGAGAATATGATGAACCAAATGTGTTGATAGACCTACTATTGTGTATTGAGTGGTACAGTACCCCACCTTTTCATCTCTCTGCCCCTTGTGGCCAAATAGCAAACACTGCTCCTTTTAAATGTTTTTGCGTATACTGTAGGAAGCTCACAAGGCCAGTGCTAATCAATGAAGGGTTTCCTCTTGAGGCATGTCCTGAGACTACCTTATCTGAATGCCCATGTCACAGCCGGCGCATCCGAGCAGACTTGTCAGCAGCTGTTTGAGTCCGTTGTGCAGTGTGGAAAAGCTCTGTCATGGCCTATCTAATGGTAATTGTTTGGAGTGGTGAGAGGCCACCTTCTTGTCTGCATGCTGGTATCTCAGGGTTTAGTGTTGGATGAATGGGGGTTCATGGGGTTATTTGACTGCAGAGATGGCTGTGCTATTGTGGAAGTGTCTTATGAGATTTATGTTTCCTTATTTCCATATCTTAAAACGTTTTTTATTCTGTATCAAAGGGAACAGGTATGTTTACATGTTGTGTAGCAACTATTGCTAATCTGGAGAGACTGACATTGAGGGCGGCGACGACAGCGCAAAAATGAGAGAAAGAGAGGGAGAGAACGTGTCTAGAAGATAGTGAGAGAGTGCAAGAGAGAGAGAGAGAGAGAGAGAGAGAGAGAGAGAGAGGGAGAGAAAGAGGGAGAGAGAGATGGCATCCCAGGCAGACTGTCTGGCTACAGCAAGATCTCCAGCACTCAGCGTCATATGATTCTGGGGTCAAAGGTTATCCCCACTGATGAATATCAAGAGCCAAGGCCAGTCTTCCTCACAAAAGAAAGGGAGTTGTTTTCACTCCCATAGTCTGGAAAGTTTATTTCAGGAATTCATTCTGCCAGGACAAGACTGTAAACCTGTCTCCAGCCAGAAGAGTTATGTCCACAAATATTACATTTCATACCAGATAGAGAAAAAAAAAGAAAAAGGTTTGATCAGCCTGCCAGATTATCTGGAGATTCTCTTTTTCATTAAAACACATCTATGTTTACAATCAATGGTGGAAAAGATGTGAACACGTGTTTTAACCAGTAAAACATACATCCCCAGGATTTTAACTGGATTTAGAAGATTATAGTTTGTAGTCTGTGAACTGTGTGAAAGTACACTAGTACTTTTCCTTTCATTCAAAACACCCCATCTCAATATATCCCAGCATCTTAAGGGTGATAACAGATGGCAACCACCACAGGTGGGTTTTGACGTCATTGTGAAAGATGCTTTAGATTCAGTGCTATTATATGGCCACTAGGTGCAGAATGACTCATAAAGATCACCAACATCTCTCTAGAAATGCAAAGTTAGAAATACAAAGTCAATGCCCTATAGAGTGTTCCCTCAGAAGCCCTACCCCCCACATTGGAGATGCATTGCCAATGCTAGCATATTGTTGCATGTCTCTACCACTTTGTTTGTGTTCCCATTTACAGAGCCACTCCAGGGCATGTAGAAACACCAGATTATTATTCCAGTACACACAGAACAGGCAGCTAGTGGACTGTGAGGAGATAGTTGCTGAATTTGACAAAATGTGTATTAGCTTACAATTGCTGACTATACCTTTCAGAATTAAATGCGTAACGAGCAAAATTTCAAAATTATTGTTTAATTTAGAAAATTCTTAAATAAGGCTATGTTTTATTGAGGAATTACATGACTCAAATGATCAGGAGATCATTTTATTGGTTGACCAATCCCGAGCGATTAGATGATAAGTCAGCCCATTTTTAGAAGTTTGACAGCAAATTCAACCTCAATACGCATCTATGCCAATGTCTATGAGCAGCACTGCAAAAAACAGATACAATATGCAACATTCCTTGCAAGAAATTCCAGCTATACTTGTTGGGCACAATTGCCTGTCAACACTACAGAAATGTGCCTCCCATATCTATGTAGTTGGAGCGCTTCCCACACAACTCTATAGGGAATATTCACAAGGGTACTTCAAATAACACTGTCAGCGGGATATCTCTTAAAAGCTTCTAAAGGAGATTATAGTGAGAGACAGGCGTGATGTATGAGATTACACATCTGAGCAAATGGAAGACAGTGGCCTATATGAATTATGAGTCCTGGCTTGAACATATACAATGTTTTGATGGTTTTCATTTGAGTTTTAAAAGCGTAGCAGGTTGTTCCTGTGCGAGAGGGTCTGGACAGCTACTGACTGAGTTGGGACTCTGCATAGGCCAAGCTGGTGATCTTCAATACTCCCGTTAAATACCTTGCATGGGCAGAAACCCATCATCACCTAACACTGGATTACCTTTACTGTACCCCAAACTGCAAGGGAATGGATAGAGTTTACAGATTTTAACAAGGCAGGCTGTTGCCAGGATTGTGGTTGGCACTTCGTTAACACAGTAACAAGGACAAGGAGTGAATGATGGCATTTGGTGGATTTGAGCTGTGTGAAGGGAAGGAGAGGCAGGCTTTGTGATCAAAGAGATGGAACAAATGCAAGCAAGGCCACAGGCTATACCCACGCAAATGTCAGTGTTTTGTGAAAGAAAACTTATCTTAATAATCTTTCCAGAGGTGATAGAACCAGGAAATCTGTCAAGCTAAGTTATCTGAAACATTTATATCTATGCTGGCCCAGTGCAAACTTTTATTAGTAAAATGTTGTAAGTCATCAATTCAAAAATAAATGAACCACTATGGTGGTTCAATCTTCTCTGGTGGACCACTGAGGTAATATCCTGGGAATGTCACACTTATTAGACATAAAAACGGAACTGCAAATGGAATGACTCCTGTATCAGGACTAGGCTAAATCATTATTATATTAATTCAGTATGATTTATATAAAAAGCTAAACACTGTACCTTTAATGCCAGTTTCCACGTATATCCACAGCCAGTATGCTACCATTGCCAGTCCCCAACCCCAGCTTTGCTGAATACCCTTATCATTCCTTTCACATACAGTATGTTATCCCATTATCTTGACCCCAGACAGAGGGCCTGACACTAGAACATCTTTATTGTGGGCTACATTTTCCCAGGAACTCCAAACCTCATCTATCTCTCAGATCACTCAGGGCAAAGATAATGGGGGATATTTGCTCTTACTGTATTATTGCCATTAGAGCTAAGCATGTCTAATTACCAGTATTATGAAGAGGCACATATTAGACTGGGTGTTTGGCATGTTTTTCATACAGCCTGGCTTTGTGGCTCTTGCATGAGGTAGCCTGAGAAAGTTTTGCCTTCTGTGCCACACGTGTGGTCTAGGGACGTCGACTGCTAATGCCATTATATGCCCTTAATTAAGTTAGCTTACGGGAGACAAAGGCAAACACACATGCGCGCGCATGCAGTGGAGCACAAAGCCGAGACACGTGAACATTGCCAGACAAGACAGGTTCCAAATGAGCACAATACATCTGAAAGTCTCAGGTCTGCATGTGCAATTGTCCCTAATTATGACAATGATTCAAGGGAGCTCTACATTCCACTGCCTCTTATGGTTTTGCTGCTATGTATCTTGGAGCCCGCGGAGCCATTAACACGATACCAATCTATAAATGGCTCCAGTTTGGGCCTCCCATCAGCCCTCCAAGGCTACATGTCCAACACGGGAGAATCCAAACATCTTCCAAGTGAGGTGGGCATCAGGACAAACAATCAATACCACATGACAGATGGATGTCTGACAGGGGATACTTATGGGAATGGTGCTGGAAGATATTGTGTCATTACAAACCACCGTCAACAGATTCCTTATTATGTCTGCTGAACTGTGTGTATGTGTGTGCGCGTGCACGTGTGAGCGTGTGCGTGTGTGTGTGTGGGCCTTTCTCTCTGTGTCTACGGGTGATGTAATCATCTGGGTGAACATTTAGCATTAGCAGCATTTAACAAAGCACTGTCACCGTATTTTTGTGAATACACGGTGTGCCTTAATTGTGTGTGTATGCATGTAGGCTCTCCTGTAACTTCTTGCATCCCAAAGCAAATATGCCATACTCACCTACTGTACATTGCCCAGTACACTCATTTGTATTGCATTTGATTGCTCCTGGTCTAAACAACAATTATAGACTAATGATGATTGCCTGCTGGCTCTGAAACATGCCCATTCAGCAATTTGCCGAGGATGTTGTACAAACCGGTAAAGCAACAATGCATTACAGTACTGTAATGTGTCCTCTAATACATATTATGTAATAACAGAAGGGATTGAATGGTTTTGATAAAGTAAATCGTTTTTATTTTTCTGAATGATCAACATACATTTGAGGAGTCACAAATGAATTGGCGAGGCCTCAAAAGCTCTCATTACAACTCATTTAAAAACAAATTGAAGATAATTATTATATATTTGCATAACAATCTTAAAACTACCTTTACAGACCAGAGGTTTACAGACATTTCACAAGTGTTTATGACACAGTAATTATGGTATTATATCTTGGTTACCTTTAAGAAAATTATGTTTTTTATAACATGGCTAGTTAAACAGACTAAATAACTTTATTCAAATAACAAATTAACATTGTCAAATCATGATGATTTTATATTCATAGCCAATCAAATATATACATTTTACTGCTGTGCCACATAAGCAGAGAGACAGACAGATATAGAAACACAGAAATAATGTTTGACCGTAGAAAAGTCAGCCAGGAGACTCCAGGTCTGAGAAACACTGACTTCTTTTGTCTTCCTGGAAAGGAGACTTTATAGGAAGATCAATGACGGCACACTGCACGTCTGTAAGGTCAGAAACACGGGCAGGAGGTGCATATTGTGTGCTGATGTACAAAGGGACAGGCACGCATTCCTTGGTCTCTAACAGTGGTTCTCAGAACGTGGGTCGGGGTCCACCCCCATTAATAAATGTTAATACAAAAGTATTATTTATAATCATGTGTGGTTAACTTAAAATGGCCTTAGATTTTCAGTGCTGTTTTTCATTTATACAGTGTGTTTTCATCGTGTGCTCTTACGTGTGACCACAAGCCACAGCGCATAATTTTCGAGGTTAAAGAAGAATAATAGAAAACCTCAGAAATTACAGAAATGTTGAAAATGAACAAAGAAAAAGATCTTATATATATTATAAAAATGTCAGGTTATGTGTAACCACTTTCCCGTCGCCATCGATGTCTGTGTGTGTGTGTGTGTGTGTGGGGGGGGGGGGGGTGGTATCATAGCAACAGGTTTGTTTAGAGACCCCTCTGTATCAGTCAGAGCCGGACCGTGCGGATCTGTTTAGAGTAACTTAGGTTGCCGTGCAAAAATCCAAAGCATGCTGAAATCATAATATACAGGAGCCTGGCATCTCTACAGGAGGGAGCCTCTCAGTCTGGCCTCCGCAGGTAGCCATGTTTGGAAGTGCTGACAAAGACTGAAGCAAGACAGAATGAAACAGCGTTTGTCCAAATCCGCCTCAGCCGGCCAACTTACAAACACATTTTATTACCATGTTTGAATGTGTTTCTCTAGTTAGATATTAGACACATATATTAAACACCTTTCTCCTTGCACACCTTTCCAAATTAGTACAAAATAATGTAATAGAGTCCCCACTATATAATATAGTGTGTACTATAGGTACTATAAGTATAGTACACTATATATAGTACACACGCGCTTAAAGAAGTGTTGACCGTGTGCCTGTGGTCCAACTATATGCAGGTCTCCTGTTGTCTCAAGCATGGCTGTTTATAAGAGGCTTTTCTTGAAACCATCACCCAACAAGTCAAGGACGGGGAATCTGATTATTAAGGCCCCATTAGAGTCTAACTATGTTGGTTTACACAACTCCATGCAGACAGAAACCTCACACATTCACAATGGGCCCATTCATAAAAGCTCACGTCTCCTCAGGATTGGAGAAAAACAGTTGCTCTTAGCATTTGGGCAGATGTAATTGCAATCACTCAGCTTGTCTGATGCTGATAATGGGGCGATGGGAATTTCCTGTCAGAGTCGTGGAGCAGGGTGGTTTCGCAAGCCCTTTGGCATCACACTGCCTATTCCACAGCAGGGCAGTGAATGCGTTCCGGCATGCTCACATAGCTGTCATTAAACATGTTTTGAAGGAAAAAGCACATACGACAATCAAATACCCAAGTACTTTGTACCATTCTTATGCCCTGATGCAAATATTACAGTTCTGTCATGGCTGCACTAACATGCAGCTGGACAATATGCAGTGCAAGTCAGTGTGGAAAATAATCTCAGTAGACAGAAATCAGATATGTATGGAAAACCAGGAGGGATGATAACATAGTTTATGTCAAGTTCGGGGGATTATTTACTGTACAAAATGTGCGAGGTAAAGCATATGGGTGCTAAGTTCTTGTGGTCAGTCTTTGGGTACAGTATGTGACACTTGGCATCTTAGCAAAGCTTCCATGATTGGCCTCTGCAATGCATTCATACTTACAGGCATATGCAAAAAGGCTGGGCTCACATTTCTACTATAGATGCCAGGATTATAGTGCACTGCATGAACCAACCTATTTTGTATACTGTCTAAAGACATAAACTGGTACAGTAACTCAATGCTGATGTATACTAAAGATATAAATATTCTCATTGAAAATGTGTTTACAAAAAACATTGTAAATGGTGGAAACATTACTGTTGATTAGATATGTTATGGACACATTATAAATAACATGCAGGAGATTTTATACTAGGATCTGGTCATATTTCAGGTTGGTACTGTACGTACACTGGCATGTCATTTGGCAACCTGCCAATGTTTGCATATTTGAGGTGTTTTGATAAAATTACGATGCATGCAACTCATGTAAATGAATAACGGCAACTTCCAGAGGATTCCATTGCATGAAAGGTTCATGCAATGAAAAGATTCAAATATAAGGTAATGCCTCATTACAATGAGCCACTCACTCTGTAATCACACTGTAATAATTCAATATAAGGACTGATTAGTGAAAAACTCTGAACATTTGTCAAATGTGGTTTAATATCATCGTAGAGCATATCATGGAGCTACTAAAATATTTAGTTTATTTGTCATCTCCAGGGAATGACAAATACATGTGAATCAAAGTCAAAGCCACAGAATGCGTGGATGCATTTGAACCATAAATAGCATATAAAATTATGTTTTTATTACCATTTACTGGAGTACCCATTTGTATAAATTACAGGCTACTATACGCCACCAAAAGAAATAAACATAAACATAAAAAAATAAAAAAACAGAGGATAGAGCATAACACAAATGGTACTGTAAAAAAAATAACAATCTTAATGTACCATAAAAGGTGTAATTACATATTTAGGACATTTTTTAAATGATCTTTTCCCAGGCCTTGTTGGCCAATATTATGTCTACTGAGCATATTTTTCATTGTCCAGTGTACTCACAGAGTCTATGTACCAATATAATATATATAAAGTGTGAGATTGAATTCATGAGAAAAATAACCATGCTTCAAATCTAATCACGTAGACATGATCAATCATGGAACACATCCATGCTGATTACATAATAGTCAGCATTGATATTTGATGTAGTGTTCAGGTTGTGGTGGCAAGATTTTAAATGGTGACAGTGACAATATATTTGAATATATTCATTGTTCAATCAGTTTGATGTCAGAGTGAAAAACAGCAGTTGTTTTCTTGGAGAGTAGCAATGCATTGTGGGCAACATATCGATCCTTGAAGTTGCCAATAGTCTCCGTTGAACACTTGACACAGTTATGTCCTGTGGATGCCTTAATTTCTTTCTCTCAGCTAGATGGCTTTAACGCTTCCTTAAGGAAAGGGTTTGGAGGCCAGAGCTCATAAAGTCCTATAAAAAATACAGAAATGGGTGACTTGGCGCCTTGCTCTTTGGAAGGGCTATACACCGAGAAGGATGCCCATGAAATCGGAACCATTCTGTATTGTAATAGATGCCCCTGCTGCGTTGTCCACGAATACTGAGGTGTACTGTCCAGCCTGAAGAGAGAAACGACAAATGCTTGGTTAGGCGTAAATATTATTTTAAGTGCAAGTGTCTACAAGTGTCTATGAGTGCATATAAGTGTGTATGTGTGGCAGTGTCATTTACAATGACACAGGCAATTCTCATAAACCTACCTGTAGCTCCAGTAGTCCCTGGACGCTAACAGTGAAAATCTTGCTGTTACTCTCCAATCCAATAATCATTTCCAGTGACCTGCAAGGAAATTGAATGTAGGAAAATCAGGAAAAAAACACAATGAATCTGTTTGAGTGGCAAATATATTCATGATTTAGATTTGCTTTCCATTAGTCATGGTCGCATTAACAAACAAGTGTGTGCTAGTGGGCATAAAGCCCATAGTGATTGTGGTTAGCTTGCTGCAGACTGCGTCGTAAGAGCACTGGCTCCTGTTTTGTGGAAAATGTTCAATTTTCATGACAAATCAATCATGTTGGTCTTCACCCTAACTGCCATCTCAATGAGTCTTATTTCAAATTCTCTGCATTTTCATATAGGAGGGAGGGCAAGACTTGCTGGAGCTTTGGCTAGGAAAGCTAAAACCAAGCCCTCTTTTGGTTTATTATTATGATTGACCCATCATCATAATAATATTATTTATATGCTCCTCTCATTATATCATTCTAGGAGGGAGGTTACTGAGCACTGCGCATGCATGGAGAGTTCATAGGGAGTAATTCATTTCAATACATTTGGTTGGCTTTATGCAACTATAAATGGTGAAATACTGAGAAGTACTCATAATCTTTTCCCACTGGATTTCACCCGTTGTGTTCATTATCTGCCTCCCACATTCCAAACAAGGTTATTTGTGTTCTGTGGTCCAGGCCCGAGGTGGCAAGGGTTAGTCTATAAAGATTAGTTAGGCCACAAGAACTAGAGCCTTGAGTGAGACGACATTCCCTTTAAAGACATTTTCTGCTTTAATACAGGAAATGCCACACTGATTCCACACAAACACACAGCACCTTTAACAGCCCATAACTTCTAGGGAAAAGTTAAAGTGGCAATAAATGCTAATAAACAGTCATTGTCACATGTTTCAAGAGAAAAAAACACAGCTTGGATTGAATATAAACAACACAAATCATAAAGAATGTCTGGTGCTGTTTATAATTATTACATGATTAGAATCATTTCTGCCAGGAATTAGAGTTATTACCAGCCAAGAATAGAATTAACCACAAATAGAAAACAGACAATGTTATAGCATAGTATAATGTTATTATACAAAACAGGAATACTATGAAATTGGATGAATGGAAAAACTATAATAATAATAATAATAATAATAATAATAATAATAATAATAAATAATCATATTAATTATTAAATGACAATTAGACAATAAGTAACATGTGAATGGAGCATGTGCACACACATTTACAATAACAATACTGTTCCCCCCCATCTTATATGTTTCTAAACCCCCATTTAGAACAAGTATGCACCATCATGTAGGCTACACAGGGCAGTATGGGGTGGGGTAGAGAAGGTGAGAGCCTACAGTATGTGCAATGTATAAGGGGAGAAGTAGAAGAGTGCATATCAGCAGGTCCTTCTTGTATCACTGGTTAAAAGGGTCATTCTACACACACACTCTATGGCGTTTGATGGTTTAGGGTACCGTCATCTGGACACAACTCACGTGTATCTGTGGCAGAGAGACTCAATGCAGATCAGTACCCTGACATTGTCCCTTGCTTTCAGCTGACTTTTACTCTTCTTTACCTCATTGTGGTCTGAAACAAGGGAGAAACATACATCAGACACCTGCATGTACAGTTCTGTAGTGTAGAAGACAGTGACGTAGATAAGACATATGTCTTATCTACGTGTCCTATAAACACAAAACGTTCTATATAAATATTTGTTTTGCTGGCATTTATCACTGAAGTAAAATGCTGTAGTGATTCAACTCATTGCCAATTGCCTTTCCATCTGAACGTTCTGTTGCAACTGGTTAAAACAGCAAACTCCAAAATCACCTAGACTGGAAGGTGCCAGCATGTATCTTAAAAAACAAGATTATAAATATGCAATGTATCACAATGTAAATAATATCTAATCATTTGTATTAGATACTGTAGGCTACTAGGATCAGAAGTGACCGCACCTGGCGTAGCAATAACAGTGGTACTGTCAAAATGCCAGTATGGCATATTCTATGTCCTATTAGGCAGAAGTTGATTTATTTACCAATGTGAACATTGGCAGAGAACTGGTAGATTCCTGTGATGGGAGCTGTGAAGCGGCCAGTAGACTGGTCCATTCCTGACCCCCTGAGGAAGGCTCCTTTAGCTGGAGGCTGAAATAATTAAAATGGGACAGACCATACAGTAGTTACATATCGTGCTGTTGTACAAGCTCTCATAATGCTACTGCGTAGGCTACATGTTACATGTCTGCACCCTTAGATAAACATGGCTTCTGAGGATTCAACATTTCAGCCATACTTTGGATCGCCCACAGCTGTCTCCTTTACCAACAAGCTGTAGGTGTGGCGGCCATGTTTAACACTACAGTAGCTGTTGAATTAGCATGTTAAGCTAAGCTTGAATCACCCTCCTCTGCAGCCTTGTCCCAATGGCCAATAGTTCTTCCACTACAGCATGCTGCTTAAAACAGTGTCTATTTCTGTCCTCTCCACACTTTATTCCAAGTTACAGACAGAGTGCCTTTTGTATGTGGCCCAGAAAGTGATGTAGGGGATTGAAAAAAGGAGATATTTCTGACCAAAGAGGCACCCGAGCCTCAAAATGGTACTAAGTTGTTGGTCACCAGTGATGGAATGATCCTCACATAGCCTACTGTAATTTGCCCAAACTGTTCTCTCAGACAGGGTCAAGAAAGCAAAGCCAATGGATCAAGAACAAAGTAGATAACTGACGACTAATATAATGGGAGTAAACAAGAAATAGTTTCCATTGGTTCAAACAATCATACCGTCTGAAAGTTCTGGAGCTCCACCAGAGTTTTTTTGTCGACCACCACAGGTCCTTTCAGCTTGCAGTGGAAGGCCTCCACTATACGTCTATAGGAGGTCATCCCCTCCAGCGCGAGGAGAGCAGTGGGTAGTTGGCTAGGGCTGGCCTGTCTGTCCAGGGCTGTGGCTCTCCGCTCTGTAGCCTCTTAATAGAAGCATACAACAGGGTATCACATTGGATTCTCTAGTCAGCTACCATGGCTGAGCATTGCTGGAGTGTACAGGATATTCTTTGACAATCTATGTGATTAAATAACTTAACAAACATTCAAAACTGAGATTAATATCATTTTAATCACACTGTAAAAAAATGTTTTAAAAAATTTGAATTTAGAATTGACATGGTTAAAATGTATTGAACTATTAAACAATGAGTCCACTCGTTTATTCAACTTTATTTAAGGGTTACATAGTAATATGTTATGTTATTTTAACATGCAATTTTAACATAACTTGGTGAAGTCTTTCTTGAAAAAGAGATGGTAATCGCAATGAGACTTCACGTGATTCATAAAGGATACATTAAATTAATACAGAGGTCCAAAGAAATAACATAACAGTGCTTACGGTAATGAATCTAATTAAGAAATAATGTTTACAGTGCAGAGTGAATGAAGGTGAGCATATTGTACCTTGGGGAACCAAACTGATGGCCCTGTTCAGGTACAGTACAGTACAACGTACCTTTGATCATCTCCTTGAACTCCTGCAGAAGAACTGCCTGAGTGACCTCACCCCCAGGGGAGCCGGGAGGCCCCTGGGGTCCAGGAGGGCCCGGGGGACCTGGTGGACCAGGCTAGCCATGAAGGAAAGAGACAATGATTATGGACTGTAATGGACCATTCACCACAGGACACATGTCAAACTCCACTGTGCTAGCTCCTATGTTTACCAGGGGTCGTCTCCGTTTGCGACACTTTCCATAGTTGCCCACAGGCCTTTTGACAAAGTCCATCCATGAACCAAATGGGTCCACTCTCTGGCTGTCAGAAATCTATAACAGGGAAGATGACACAGAGAGAAAATAATGTTAAATAATAGAACCATGAATACTGTATGTGATAATAGTAATAAATTCCTGCATTCCTCAATTGCATTATAGCATCCCAAGAACCCCGATTCTTCTTCCCATCTTACTGTTTGAGGGAGTACTAGTTGTAGAGGGATTTGTAGGGATTAGGTTAGTTTATGAATTATAGTCACAATTTTCAAGAATTATAATATGAATAGATATTACATACGAGCCTACAATAATTATAGTGAAACTAAATAAATTACATTAATTACTACGTATAATCCAAAATGCTGTATCATCAATACATCACTTTCTGTGAAGCAACCAAACTGTATGTGACTTTATTTAGAATGTGAGCTTCTGAAATAGTGCTAATGGCATCAGATATTTTAGTTTGGGACCAGTTTGCCTAGTGGGCCACAATGCAAAGTATTGTGCCCAACTGAATTCAATGAGTCATAATTTCTGCTTGAAAACCATCAGTGGAAAGTCCTGCCCTAAGATACTATTAAATACTGCCAAGCATCAAGGCAGGTCAAACTGTGAAACCTCTTTCTGTTCTGCTCAGTCCACTATATGATTGCTTAAAAAGGAATAATGCATTCTAGTCTGTCCTATTGCCAGTCACTGTTTCTCTCCAATGGTTAAGGCTTTGCTTATTTTTTCATTCCAGATAATTCACTCAGGTGCCACGTCAGTTCATATTTGCCCAATAGTCTCAGACGAACATAAACAAACCTTCTCAAGTGATTTTTTTTTCAACACAAACTTTCCATGAGCGAACTGCTGAAAAAATGAGTCTGTCCATGTGTACAGTATGTGATGCAGATTCTGTGGCTTGCAGACCTCAATTAGTCTACAACAACATTTCAAAATGGGAATACTTTCCCCCATACTTACATATACAAATATATACAGCCATCAAGTTTGTTTTGTTTTTCTAATGTATAAACAGTGTAGCGTGTGAGTGATGTACAGTATTGATGTACTTAATACATTACTGTAGATAACAGATATGTATACTACTATACACACAGTGAGGGCCAACACATACTGTAGTATTTATGATGGTCTGTTCCTTACCCAGTATATGTTCATACATTACTTTGCTGTAATGAATTACCGTATAAGAGAGAGTCAAATAGCGATGTGTTTGGGAGATAACTAATGATACACTGACACACTCCATGGAGACTTGTAAAGCAAACTTTTAAGATAGTACTCGCATCAATGTACTGTTGTTTGGGTAATGTGTCAAACAATCAGTGGTTACCAGCACGGTGTATAGAGACCCCCCCGACTGGTCACAAAATGATTTCGCGGGGGACCATTTTTGAAAATCTACAGAAATACATACATTTCAGTCATCGTGATTCGTGATTGACTTCAGTCTCCCCTCGCCCATCGTCAAGTGACTGTGGTTGAGATAGAAGCGGAGATAAAGACAACCCATGTGGGTGAGCTGTCTGAAATGGAATTTGTTTAGGTTTGGCAGCACGACACGGATCACTTATCTGCAAAACCAACATGCCCCTTTCTTCTCTGAGAAAGACTTGCCCCTTGTTCCACCGCAACAAAGTGAGTCCTTGTTTGTCTTTTCAATATAAAAAATGGATTCATATTTTCTCTCTCCATTTCTCTATGACAGTAGACAAAACAAACAACTTAAGAGCGAATAGGCTTCCATGCATGATGTTTCTATGTTCTGTTGTGATTCTGAGGTCTGACAGGACGTTAACGACGATACGTACTGTATGCATATATTCCTGCATCTTAAAACCGCCTATGTTCTATTCATTACCATACCCGATGTACTGTAGAAGATTACATAAATATTAAAACAATAATGACTTCGCACACGCGCGACAAGTGCATGTGTGTGTGTGTGTGTGTGTGTGTGTGTGTGTGTGGCGAGGAGTACGACGATTTCATGCCTGTGGCAACTGGAGTATATTTCCACTGGGATTAATGTTGAAGGTGTCTGTCAAATAGTGATGTGATTCATCACCGCACAGCCGCCTCTAAGACAGGTCTGCGTGATTCAGATGACGCCCGCCTAACACTGACAGCCGGCAAGGAGACAAAGGCCTTGCATGCTAATCCGAAGAAAGTTAAAACCTCACATCTCGCTTCGTGTTTATGTCACAGACAAATGGCAGTTTCTTTTTTTTTTTAGACTGAGCGCAGGTCTGGCCCACACATGTGACTTATAATTATATATCTTACCAATTCCCTACATGCTAATAAAAAAGCCAGCATATCATTGACAGGAAATCACTGGAAACACACACAGCATTGTAATTAAACCGTTAAAAAGCATGCCCAGATGCCCTTAAGGCTTTTATGTGCTCTGGAAAGTCAACATAGTATGAGCCAGGTAATTATTACTTTAATTTCTATGATGCATAATAGCAAATAACTAAATAAATAATTCCATCATCATCATCTATAATCATCATTTTACGAATGGTTAAGCGTCACAGATTTTGCCCCTGTGCCTGCAATTTCCTTTCAGAATGCGTTCAATGTGCGCAATGATACGAGATAGGAGGTGGCTTGCACGGCTTGCCAGGAAATTGTGATTCATTGTATCCAGGTGAATCGTTTACCCTAGCAAAGAACTTCACACAGGCTCAGCACTGGAGTCATGCAATGCAGACGTGAAAAAAACACATTTCTCGTTGACAGAGAAAAACATATTTAAATCCCTCTTGGTTATCGTCTGCGCCGTAAAGTAAACGAAGGCGTTGGTCACATAACTCTGTATCAGCACGTATAGCTCAAGAACATAGTGGGAAGTGAGCCACCCCAGGTATCAGTCTGATAGCTGAGGAACAACGCGGTTTCCCTGGCTTTGATCACCACTGTTGTGTGAGTGCCTCAAATTTGAAGTGTCTGTCAGTAGGTGTAAGAGCACACCATTCCAGTGTGGGCTAGTTGAATGTGTCAGATATGCTAAAGATGGGAACCATTAATCCCCAACAGTGTTTTTCCTCAGTGATGGATAAGTGACTCTTGGCCATAGCATGGTTGCCCTATTTAAAGGATACACCTCTAAATTGTGATTAAATCTCCTAAATGTGTCTGGATGAACATCTATTGCTCCAAGTCAGTTTGGGAAAATGTTCCTGAATTTATTTGAGGCAATAAAATGGGAAAATATTCACCTAGGGCAACTGGCCACCGAAAACACAAACACAACTGTAAAAACCTGTCTCCAGGGCCGCAACTGATACTGACATTCTCCTCCACCACAGACAGCCCCCTAAATTCTTTATTTGTAGTAGTTGAACCATCCTATTTTAACAAGTGTGTCCTCTGTGTTTGTTCTTTCAATGCCCTGAAACCGTTCGTAAGAGGCATGCCACCTAAACACTATAGTGGCTGATGCAGGCTGCTGTACTCTATGTTTAAAACATATAGTCTTAAACATAACAGTATGGTTGGACAGGATGATGGAGAGGCTTCCGTAATACCATATTTTTACATTCATCCATGCATGGCTGAAGCCTAATGGCTATCCCAGTCTATCCCATCCCAGGAGAAGGGATCCCCAAGCTGTAAGCCTGGGTAATATATACAGTATCCTGACACCCATGTTCATCACCGATGCACCTCGTACACAAAGACAGGTTTGAGGATATACCTCCATGACTCAGTGTATACGTTTTGATAAATGTTCAGGTAAGGACTTGGGTGTGGCTGTGGGAGGAGGAGTAAAGAACAATATGAGCCCCTATATGAGGGGGGAGTACAGAGAAGTGCCCGTCACTTAGCAATTAGGTGTGACCACACCTGAACCGCAACCAAACCAACCACATCAAACAGAAATGGTGAAACAACCACAGGTGCGGTTTTGAACACAAATCGAGTAGTGTCCCTTTTAAGCATGCAATCTTTGACTCCGTTCCCCTCTTGTGCATTACTACTCAACTACAAAAATTGACATTATAGAGGATGGTGTAATTAAGGTTTTTCTGATGAATATGGTTTTATTATTGCGTATGAAACTATGAAATTATTATAGTATATTTGAGTATACTGCTGAATGTGTGGTATACGGATCACTTTAAGGTTTGTTTTTCGAATAGGAGTTATGTTCTATTAATCTCTTAACCTTGTGTGGTGTTCATTTTTTGGACCCCTTGGAAGTGTTCAGGGTCAAATTTACCCAGGATATTATTGAGATTTAAAATGCACTGTATAAATAAGAATTTACATTCAAAATCAAATATAGATAAAATATATAACTCATGTTTGCAATTATCATTTGTTTTTTGTGATAAAGTTACATTTTATGCAGAAAATCCACAATAATAAAAACGTGTGGCATAAATCGCATAAAAAGTGAATGCCTGTCTGTGGGGCTCTTCCTATGGCTGTCTGTGGGGCTCTTCCTATGGCTGTCTGTGGGGCTCTTCATATGGCTGTCTGTGGGGCTCTTCCTATGGCTGTCTGTGGGGCTCTTCCTATGGCTGTCTGTGGGGCTCTACCTATGACTGGCTGTGGAGCTCTTTTGACTAAATGTGTGGCCCTTCTTATGACTGGATGTGGGGCGTTTTCAGCAGATGGCTGTGGTATTCCACCCTCCACCTGGCTGTGCGGTTCATTCAGCGGCTGACTCGGCCAGGGGTCTTTCTTATAATCCAATATTTCCAAGGCCCTCCGAGCAGATAATATTTTGCTCAAACTTTTGTTCATATTGCTGGTGGAGGCTTGTAGTTTAAGTGACCTACACTCTGTAGAGTTATTTGCTTTGTCCCTTCCCCGAGATAACAACATTGTGTAGATTCCCGCACTACAGGGAGTAAAGAGAGCAGGGAATTAAGATCTGATGGCTTCTCTGCTTGAGTTAATATTTGTCTGTGTGTCTCCGGCATATAAATATATGTCTCAGGGTGTATTCGGGTCAAATTGACCAGAAGATTTTATGAAGGACATACCTGTGTGGGGGCGTGTGGGGGCATTGTATGTACAACGTAATAATTATTATTGTACATTTTTATAATTTAATAAAAAATGTAACGGATCAATATGACCCGAATACCAGTGTATGCATTCATTGCCTGAGATTTTTTTTTCATATTATTATTTTATTTATTATTATTATTATTATTTAAAATAATCTGACCAAAACTGAGTGCTGTGTCACATCTGTTTTGTGTACAAATTATAGTTTTGAAATAGAAGCGAGTGCTCATTTTCCCCGTGGTAGGTAAGATGAGCTGTTGAAATGAGTTGTGGATCTAGTTTCAGATCAGGTACAGCCAGGTATGCCCCGTGGTTTTGCTTTGAGCAGAATATAGGGAGAGGTAGGGAGTCATTAGACCCTCTACATTTTATGTGATTCATTTGTGGCTGTCATATTTCCCACATAAGTACATAGATGGTTCATGTTTCCTGCAGTGGAGTACTTTTTAAGTAAGTAGTCTGTTCACCCTGCATCCTATGTGGTTGGAATTCACATATTTGGAGAAATTAGAAGTTTAGCACTAATTATAGGAATTATACAACAGCAGTGTTATCTATCATTTAGCTAAAGGGTTAAATACATCATGTAAATATTAAACAAACAACCAGTTGCATTAATTTACCAGCCACATTCATTTACCATTCAGCAACAGTAGAATTATTATGAACTCTAAATGTTAAGCTAAAAGAAATGGCACTGTAAACAAGCATGCATAGCAAGAGAAACCTAAATATAGCATCTTCACGGGAAGTCAAATATTAAACAAGCCATGTTATTATGACTAACTAGTACTAGCTGTCTCTGCTGAAACCACACTTGACCCATACTGTAGATGCAGGGAAAAAATACTAAATGGTATAATTGTATTGCAAAACTCCAATGTAAGTCAAAGGAACATAATCAGCACATGATAAGAATCAAGCAAGTTGAAGTGATCTCTGTAAATCTGGCATCAATCTGAAGTTATTGCATTTGATGAATGCCAAATAAAACAGGCTGTCTGAACAATTGGCTTTTTAAAGAGGCTGCAAAGAGAATATTATGCGGTTTATTTTACTTGTGGATTTTAGATGTAATGACAAAAGAGTCTCAATTGCATGAGATCACTCATTAATTACATAATGTTAAACAAGCATTGCCTTTGGACTCTCATACACCATGAAGGGAACTTCGTTCAATATCATGAGAAGTCAAGGGCTTAGATGGTCTAAGCCATCTGTTTTATGCAGATATGAACATTTCCAATGTGGTCCTGTTTTCTTTGAGACCAGCAAGGCTTTTCTCAAGTGAGCAGGGCATTGGCTCCTCACCTATAGTTCATGACCCACACATTCAGAGATGCATACTTGTCAGCAGGTATGAACATGGAAATAATGATTTAGCCTATACTCCAGTTAGTCTGACTGATTATGTTATATTGGACGAGACCTGAGAACGTAAATACTCATATTCTCACGCACACGAAACCCCTCATTTATCACAAACTTTACACAAAAAGTGTCATGTTTGAAATACACATTTTCCCATCCAATAAATCATGATGGTGGCCCACCGACAACCTCTTGTGATCTACGAGGAGTCTCAATCTGCAGGTTGAGATCCACCGGTTTAGGGTAAATCCTTGAGGTCCCACACACGGCTTCATTAATCACCACTGGGGATGAATGAGGAGAACCAAAAACCCTTCCCTTTGGCGAAACAGCCATTACTCAACACTCAAGGCGTGATGTTTGACATGACTCCTTCAATTGCAGCCCCCGCAGGCCCCATGCTCTCAACAATGACAGATTCCTCTCATCTTTAGTAAGAGGAGTGGAATAAGCTTTAAAGGAGGTGCACTCCTTCACAGACGCACTCTCAAAACGGAAACCTTCTATTCCCTGCTCCCTGTTTATTTTCAAACACATTTGTCTACAAATACGTTTGTGACTGTCGGAACAGAAGGGGGAGGGTGTAGAGAAGGGTGCTTGCCTAGGCTTGCTGTAGCGGGAAGAGTAGGGAGGGGTGCCAGCCAGTCACACACAAGGGAAATATCTGACACAAGGGGAGTAGAGTTTGCCAGCCTCTCTGGGACATGCACTGCATGGTTGAGTTACAACTTAGTTATACATTAAAGATAACAGTTAACATTTTATTTAGATTGGTTTCAACTATAAGGTCAATTACCGACACAATTTGAGGAGTGTACCTTTAGCACCAGTGCAATGTTTCTCATAAGCGAGAAATGCATGATACAGGTTAGGTTATGATGCCCACATTATATTATGTGTAAAATATAAATGATTAAACTCAATGGATCAAATATACCATGTCACGCAGCACCAGGTTTGCATCTCATCTCATAAAAATTCCACTCACTGCATAACTGCACTTCAATATTGTGATCAATTTCAAATGGAAAATCTCTTATGTCAATCATAAGAAGAGTTTCCACTGTTTCTACGGGGCAAATATACATTTGAAGTGTCTGTTTAAGAATACAAGGGTCCGGCCAAGACATTTTAACTGAATGGCGTTGTTTTCTCCACGACACAGAAGTTACAGATGTGTAATGGGATAAACTTAAAAATGAATCCAAAAAAAGCTAATTTGCCACTTACAGTACATGGTGTGTTGCACATTTATTTTCTCCTTAAGTGTGGTACCATCGAGGCGCAGAGCATTTTCCAACCCTGAACGCAAACCCTTCCTAACCTTAGATGCCAAGTCCAGATCCTCATCAGATGTGACAGTAGCTGGCATATGCACTATCGGTAATAAAACAGGAGTGATTATGTCATTACCCTCAGATTGTGGGAGATGGGATGAAAAGAATGTAAGTGAGTATGTGTGTGTGTGTGTGTGTGTGTGGGGGGGGGGGGGGGCATAGGGGACTAATACTCACTAAGGTGTTCTCTTTCAGGACCCTTTCTATGGGGCTTTGTGAGGGGGCTTACACGGCACGCTGCCCCAGTTTTTTGGGGCCGCACCGCCCCTATCGGATGTCCCAGACAAAGCGGAGTCAGACTGGGCCTGAGAATGACAGAAGCAATGGGCTGGGAACAGCGTAGCCAAAGATCTTTAAATATCTGCCCACCTAACTTTCCCAGGAATCACATCATGACAGTGTGCTTGTGGTGGACCTCAGAGGCTAGTGAAGACTGCAAGACATCCCACTCCCCATGGAATGGGAGAAACCAAGTAAACTCCCAACAGGGACCGATCTTGAGAGTTGACACAAGGTCATTCTTCTGCTTTTACAGGGCCAACTAAGTCAAATAAACAGCAGCAGGCAACAGCCAGTCACAATGCATTCTTAAAGATACATAGAGGACTTCACTGCTTAGTTACAGGAAAAAATACAAATGGACATATCGTCTTGAAAGATTTCCTTTTAGAGCGTGAAGGCAATAGATGAGAGATAATAAATAAATAAATAAATAAATAAATGGGAATACGATCAAAGTGGGTGGGCTGATAGTAAAACAAATATCCCATTGGAAATGTCAAAAAATCTGTCACAACATAAAACGTGACTATTAATATGTTAATGTTAACTTTATTGAAGTAATATCTTATCTTATCTTATCTAATCTAATTGTATGTATCTTATCTTATCTTTCTTTACCTTATCTTATCTTATTTTATTTGATCTCGTCTCTTCTCATTTCATTTTACTGTATGTTAACTTTATTGAAGTAATGAATACCTTATCATGTTTTATCTTATCTTGGATTACATTGCCTATAAGGGATGTGCTAATACAAGCAATACTTATATCTAATAGACTGGAAAGTATGTGACAGTCCCGTCGTGCAGACTAATTGAGCCACTGATCAACCTTTAGATGACCACATTCCTAGCATTCTTCAGGAAGTCATCCATGTAATGTTTCACAGTTCTGGCTGTCTGACTGGCTGAGGATTAACCTGGCAGGGCACACCTGTCTTCTTCTGTCACATATTAGTTCTGAGTACCACGCATTCTGAAAATCAAATGTATTCCAGTGTAACGCCATGTTTAGTTAGCACAATGGATCCTACAGGATTATTCCCTATGTATTAGCATGCATGTCATACATTCAATAAGAAAAGGTATTTGCATGTCAGTTACTACCTTGCTCCCTCCAACCTCCTCGCTGTTGGAGAGAGTTGTGTTGTACGTAGTCTCTGTGTGTTGCAGAGGGGGCTCCTTTGGCCTCTTTCGGTCCTTCTTGGCATCAACCCCATCCAACAGCACACACTGAGTCCAGAACACTGCAGCCACTACTGCTAATGGTCCAGGTCCGCACCACATCTTCAAACCTCCTTCAGGATACAAAACAAAAGCAAGGCCCTTAATCTGGATGATTTAATCTCACTGCCTTAGATCTTGACCAGAGAATGGAGCATTTACTGGATGGAGACCCAGCCCCAGGGGCAAAATCAAAAGTGGAAGATTGGAGCTTCTTAGGGGGACTCCCTGTACTAAAGGGCTGTCAAGACAGACTGCCGCTACTCCAGCTCTGCCTTTGATGAGCTCCCTGCCAGCAGAATGTTGCTGGGGAACTGTTAACTTTGGTCAGACAGCCAGGAGGTTTACTCAACTATGAAATGTGTCAAGCCGACAGATTGCAGCAGATCTGACATCACATAAAGCCATTAGTTAGATTTTTCACGCTTTTTGCTCTGTTGGGGGGTGAGGGGTGGGAGGCTGGGAAGTTGGTGGTGGAGGTGGTGTGGGGGTGTTGGGGGGGGGGGCCGTTGCACGAGGGCCAAAGTTAGAAGAGGAGAGGAGGGGCACCCAAAGCTGAGGGTGGGTGAGTGAGCCCTGGGATAGAGATGAGAGAGAGTGATATTCTGTATTACCCTTCTCCCCTTCTGTCTCTGACACTGAGCAATATAATAGTCCTCAAAAAGTTGCGCTGTCGTTTGCTAAAAAAAAAAAGATCCTAAATTCCAAAATCCAGAAGTGTTCTCCTCAGAAGTTGCAGTTCAGCATTTAAACAAGCCTCTGTCCAAATTCCTCAAAGAAAGGAGGGTCCAAAAGTTCCAAACATTTCAAGATTTTTGTCACGTGTCAGGCTTTCTTATTTCTCTCAAAATACCTTACTGGCTCCTGACTGGCAGAACAAAATATAAAACAGAAAGACTTTAGTGGGCAGCGATTTGCTTTCCAAAAAAACAGGTTGTCTGTGGACTGTGACTACATTCATGCACGTGCACAGACCATGCACAATGTCAGAAAGCCAGGTTTGTTTGAATGTGTGCTAGGTCCCCTTTGCAGTGCTTTGTTGTGCTCCCTCTTTTCCTGTTAGCCTTTGCTGTCTGACTGAGTGTACAGGAGGACTCACAGTGGAGTTTTATCATAGCCCCTTCTCCCTCCCCCCTCTCTCTCTCTCTCTCTCTCTCTCTCTCTCTCTCTCTCTCTCTCTCTCTCTCTCTCTCTCCCCCCTCTCTGCCACTCTCTCTCTCACTCAACCCCTCTCTGATTGTTCAACTGTGTTGTTCTGCATTATGATGATGATGAATGTATTGTCAGAGAAGTTATTTGTCATGTGTAATTTGTAAGAGTGCATGTCTGACATTTTGGCTCAATATAAGGTTACTCTATGAAAGCCCTGTGTTAAATTTAGGGATGGCACGATCCAGTTTTTTCAGTCCCGATACCGATACAGATACCGGCACCGATTCGATTCCAGTGTTAAATTAAGTTTTAAGTTAAGTTGCAAAGTAAATGATAGACAATATCTATTTTAAGACTTGGATGCATTTTATAAACCTGCTGCTGATTGTGTGGCCTGGGTAGGTTAGACATGGCTGATGCTTGACAGTAGACCACATGTAAATTAATTGAATTGGATTAGCCCCATGGATCTGTTACAACTGTCCAATTGTCGATCCAGTTATTTTTGTCAGTATCAGACCGATTTCCTGATCTTAGTATTGTATTGGTGCCATGCCTAGTTCTAATTCCAAACAATGTGAACTTTTTAGAAGCTCTTTGTCTTTGTTTATGTTTAAGATTATTTCATATATCCAGGACTGCAAAAATACTAGCCTACATGTTGTACAGAGAAAGTACATTTTATAAAATATACTTAAAGGTATTAGAAGTGTTATGGTATAATTCAAATTGTTACAGCCAAATGCTGATATGTTACATTTCCTATAAATATGCTTTATAGTATATAAATATAATGTATTTCCTTATAAAAACCGCCAACTATTGTTAAGATATATTTCTGTCAGATTTTGGTTCATAAATAGCTGTTAAAAATGTGAAAATAAATTTGTTTTGTTATGTTTTATATACTTAATTAAGAGAACAGTGCCACCCAAGATCTTTTCTTACAGAGAAAGTACAATTACGTTTACAAAATGTTATAGCCAGATGCTGATATGTTCCAATATGCTTTTATGTTATATCATTATATTTCCTTTTAATTATTTAGCCATTGATTTTATAGGTTGGTTTGATTTTGTCTCACAAATGTATGTTCTTTTTTAGGTAAAAAAAAAAAAAAAAAAAAAAAAAAAAATATATAATAATATGATAATAATAATAAATAAATACATAAAAAATAATAATAATATATATATATACACCATTTTTTTTTCTTCTAAAGCCATAGTGACTTTCATCAGGAATGAATAAAAAAAACTTACTGTTAGACAACAGTGCCACCCTGCGTTTTATATTTTGGACAAAATCGACCTTCCCATTATGGCTCACAGTTTACCCATCTCCCTTCCGTTTTGGTTTTGAACATGGTTTTGACGCTCTCTGACACCGTAGGTTGACTAGAGGTAGCCACTAGCCAACAATTACTTAAGGCAAAAGCAGTAGTGATTACGAGGCGATCTCTTGAAATCCACTGTCGCTTATTTTATTCAGTGGTTCCAGTTATTGTAGGTGGGGATATTTCTTCCAATGTTGCAGATTAGCCACGTGTACAGGAAGGAACTAGTTGGAATTGGAATCTGACAGCTCGCCGAGAGTCACCGCTGACGACAGATCAGCTAGTTGGCTAACGCTTTTAGGTAACGTTCATATATATATATATATATTGACTGAACAGTATTTGCGTATATATTTCAGATTTTCAGATATAATTTCTGTCTGCTAAAGGTTTGTAATGCTTTGCTATACATATCCGCTGTTTTACATGAATTATGTACAGTACGGTGCAGTAGCAAACCTACTGTACGCTGCTGCCATTAGCATGTGTGCTAACCACTTTGCTGTCTTACTATACCTTACCGGTATCTATTAAATAATGTCTGGTACGTCTCATCTAAGTTAATACGCCTGTATTACGGTAACTTAACTGAGACATGCGGTGCAATGGCTCGACGCTAAACCTTGTGTTAATTCGTGATTCCTGATGCCAAATAAACAACCGTAACATGACGTATGTAAATAGAGGGTGTGTTCACTACGCTTTTTCCAGAACAGTATGTTTTGTTATTTTCATGTTAATTTAAAAGATCAGAGGCTTGGTTTTGAACATGGTAACGCTATCTACAGTACGGTAGGCTACTGCGTGGGTGATGAAAAAAGCGAGTGTCCTCGAAACGAATTCAAACTACCGTACTGTGTGGAGAATGTGGCCAACGAAACCTGTCGTTTGAAAAGTTAACTTAACGCAGCAAACGTTTCGTCTACTACTATTCGCATTCTGACCGTCACAACAATAACACGTCTACCTTATGTTTTACTCTAGGTTGGTAGCTCCATAATCGTGTCCCCCATTATTTCTTAGGACTCCTTGATATCAGCAGCAGAGCATCATGGCTGTTTTGAGGCGTGTGTGTTGCAGACATCTCCTGGCTGTGTCTATGCTGTTTTGTGTCTTCTACACGATCAATGTTCATGCGCGGCCAGCCAACATGTCAGCATTTAAAGAGAAGAGCGCAGGAATCAAAGATGATAATGAGATTCTGCCCCCTGACCACCTGAATGGTTTAAAAATGGAGATGGATGGCCACCTTAACAAGGACTTTCATCAGGAGGTGTTCCTTGGTAAAGACATTGAAGAGTTTGAGGAGGACTCTGAGCCAAGGAGGAACCGGAAGAAACTAATTGACATTTTTAGCAAGTAAGATTATTTGTTCATTGACTAAGTCTGTTATTAGTGGATATGTTTACTGACAAACCTATAACCAAGACTTGTAATGTGAAGAGCCAGTCAGACCAGACTGTTAGCGAACAACAAAAAATGTACATTAAGACACTGTATAACAAACAAGATGTTATTTAAGCTTGCGCAGTATCAATATCTTTAACTTAAGATATAGCTACAGTATGGTTTAAGGGGCTGTATGAGCAAGCAATATGTGCTATAACTATGTTGTTTTAATGTCATTTAATATTTAGCCTAGTGTGAACAAATATTTGTTAGATGGATGGGATACAGTCTTAAGTTGACCAATATCTCCCAGACATTAGTTCTTAAACTCTTCTGTGACTTGACTAATTTCTGCACAGGAAGCAAGCTGCAAATATTCAGACCGTACATGGTAGAATATTTTATCTTTAAATAAAATTAAATTTTAGCAGTGGCTTCTGGTACTGTAAACTGCATTGTGTTATAGCATTCCCATATATTCCCTAAATCTCGCTCTGCTCACTATTAACGTTAAATTGCGCACACGTGTTTGAGAGGGGATGTAAATGAGGGACTTAAGAGGAGTACCAGCCACTCTCAAGAGACCTGACACAAATCTCTTAAGTATTCCTTTATAAAAATAAAAAGTAATAATTCCTATTTCAGAGTTGATTTTAATAAGGACAGGAGTGTGAGCGCCAAGGAAATGCAGCGTTGGATCATGGAGAAGACAGAGGAACACTTTCAGGAGGCTGTCAAGGAGAACAAGCTGAGCTTCCGGGCTGTTGACCCAGATAAAGACGGTGAGAGTGCTCTCTTACCCGCTTGTCTTTAAAGAGGTTTAATATCTTGACACATAGCATCAAGTCAACATTTGAAATGCTTTGATTAGAGGACATACAGAGGTCAGATTGTGTTCACATTTTGTGAATAATAAAATCAGTACGGTAGTCATTGGTGTCATACTGTCACATTTCAACATTGAGTGCTTTTCATGCACACGTAATGTTCCACAACCGGCTTGAATATGGCACTAATCCAAATTTGATATGGGTCTTGTATTTAGAATTTGGCCTTGTTACATATTTGTGGGATATGGCAATACAATTCTGTTTTTAAGAGCTTTATATGTTGAGAATTGATGAGTTTTTATTTTATTTTTATATAACAGTAATATTGTTTGCATGTAAATGTCCCTGTTGCAACTGTTACTGCGTCTACACCGGCAAAAAAATAAAAAATCTATATCGCTTATTTCCTGTAGGTCACGTGACCTGGGATGAATACAGAGTCAAGTTTCTAGCCAGCAAAGGATTCAATGAGAAAGAAGTCGCTGAGAAAATAAAAAACAATGAAGATCTGAAAATGGATGAGGAGAGTAAGTTCACAAAGAAAGTCATGTCTAAACTGTGAATGGATTGCGTCTGTTTATGATCTTGGAACTATATTGCTTAATCTTCATACCTTAGTTCAGGAGTAATATAGACATTCTGCACAAACTGTTCATATTGTGATCCTGCAAAAGAGCAACTGCAAGAGATGGTATAAACCTGCCACTACTTAAACAAAATGGGTACATAACATAATACATAATGTATATTGCATGTTCTCTATAAACACTTACATTTAGCTACAGGATATCCGGCTTGGGATATTTTTCTGGCATTATAAATATCATGTTTGAGGCGTGTTAGTTTCATGATGACAGGTTTCCATTGTAATCCCACTGATTTAGCAGTCACTTATCTAGAAGTGCTCAAAAGCAATTGCCACTGTTGGGCGATGTATGAAAAGGCTGCCTATTAACATTCCTGGCTAGAGATCTTCACAGATCAGCTACAGTATTCTAAAAGACACATTTCTGTGACTGGGCATACATCCTTCTGTGTTGCTAACATTTGACTGGGGCCATTGCAGCTCAGGAGGTGCTGGAGAGCCTGAAGGACCGCTGGTTCCAGGCTGACAACCCCCCCGCTGACCACCTGCTGAATGAAGAGGAGTTCCTCTCCTTCCTCCACCCTGAGCATAGCAGAGGAATGCTGAAATACATGGTCAAGGAGATTGTGCGCGACCTTGGTACGTTGTGGCTACCCCGTCATGTGTGTTTTGAATTTGCTCAAATCTATCTAGGCACCATAATATGTACGTTTATGTCTGACGTTAACCCGTTGCTAATGCATACATATACATTTATTAAATGAATTAATTTCTTCATCGATGCACATATTGCAAAACAGCCAGTGCTCTGACTGTAGCCGCTGTGCAGTAAGTTACATAAACCTCACACTGACACCTCAAGAACGCTCTGAAGCTGTTTGTTCATTATGCTTTGGCAGACCAGGACGGTGATAAGAAACTGACGTTGTCGGAGTTCATCTCTCTGCCCATGGGCACTGTTGAAAACCAGCAGGCGCAGGACATTGACGATGACTGGGTTCGAGAGAGGAGGAAGGAGTTTGAAGAAGTAATTGATGCTGATCGTAATGGAATTGTCACCATGGAGGAATTGGAGGTGGGTTCACAGTGGAAAAAATACAAAGGACAGTTTTAATAATCTGTGTATATTTTGAGTTCCATAAATATTTAGCCTTGTGGGAACACGCTGTTCTCGCAAGCTCCAATTTTATTTCAGAGCATTACTCTGGAACCCCTCAAAGCAAATGCATGTGTCACTCAAGTAGAAAACAATCATTCAAATAAGGGGCTAGTTGAAGTTTCCCCCCCAAGATGACGGCATCAGCGTATGTCGAATGTTTTCACCGGTACAAGGTAATCACCGGTGCACTAGCTGATTTTAAAGTCTGTAAGATTAAGGTAGGTAGTACAGTTATGTGTGAAGGTGCAAAGTCAAACTGTAGTTCACAAGAACATGGCTTGGAATATAAATTGGGATCAACTGTTGTTTGTGTTGTGTTACTGTAGCAACATGTTCAGTTGAGTGGTTATTGATTCAGAACACCTTCAAGTGAAACATAATGTGCTCGTTGTATCCCTGTCGTGCTGTGCAGGAGTACATGGACCCCATGAACGAGTACAATGCGCTCAACGAGGCCAAGCAGATGATCGCCGTGGCAGATGAGAACCAGAACCACAATTTAGAGCTGGAGGAGATCCTGAAGTACAGCGAGTACTTCACAGGCAGCAAGCTCATGGACTACGCTAGGAATGTTCACGAGGAGTTCTAAAGACCACCTCTACCTTTCCACAGGACCACCCTAGGGGAGGAAGTCCTACATCTGCTATCTGTCTTTCCTGATGGGAGGGGGGGGTGAAAACCATCCTAGAATGGGACATGCTAGTGTGACGTGTGTTTTAAATTGTAAAGCCTAGTCTGGACCTTGCTCACTGATAGCTGAAATCCAGGCCAACCGAAAATCCCTCTTTCTCTGGACTGTGTACTCTGGTAACCCTTCGCCTTGGTCTGCCTCTTGTCTGCTGTTGGACTTGCCGTGCCGCGTTTGTGTGTGTGTGTGTGTGTGTGTGCGCGCGCGTGTGTGTGTGGGGGTGGGTGGTTTGGGTGTATTTTGCTCCATGAAACAATGACAGCTCCACTTTTAATTATGACGTGGGTCTCTATGCATGCGTGTGTGCAGCTTGTAAGACTAATGGTCTGTTTCACGTACATGGATTAAGTCTAGTCCCAACAAAAGTTGAAGATCTCTATATAAAAAAAAGTGTTTATAGTCTAGGACAGAATCCATATCTGTGAAATCGGCCCATAGTCATACTTTGTTAGTCCTACACCACATCATTTAGATGTCCTGCTTTGTAGCTGTACACAGTGTAAATACCGAGTTGATTTATCGTTGCACAATGCTGCTGAAAGGGTTCACTTGTACATACAGTATATTGTTACTATCTATTTTCCACTAAAGCAGTTGATTTGTCATTACTTAATTACCCTGTATTCAGAATTGGTTTTGTAAAGTCAAAACATCCTGATGCATGGCCATATTTGGAGATATTACCTGCCCTGCAACTCTGGAAGAGCAAATACTTTTTCTTCTTCTTAAAAATGACTGGAACTGTCATAAACCCAAAATATGACTTGCTAGCTCAAAGCTGTATTAAATTGATAAAATCAAGTATGCATTTTGGACTAGAATGTATCAGTAGTATTACTCAAATGTAATGTGTAAAGCTATATTGTACTTGGGAAACATTTATTTTGATACATGTTGAGTGCCAACTCTCTTGTACTCTTGTAAAACATGCAAAGGTTAATCGGACATATGATTTGGATATTAGTTGCTTGTCGGATCATCATGCAGCTTGCACTTTATTCCAATCCACACAGTCCTGATGTATTTGTCATGGTTATTTTATTTGTAAATGGCAAACTATGTACAGATGTCTTGTCAGAAAGATACCAAGTTTACATACATGCTCAAATTCCGCTGTCATTCCAATTATATAAATGTGTCTGCATCTTAGAACAGTAGTGTTATATTTTAACCATATTCTGAATAACACACTGTTTTTAGGAGCATGCATAGGTAAAGCGTTTGGACTTTTCTCTTGATAGACAATAACTTAGATTGGTATTGCGGTAATTGTCATCATTACCTCAGCCAAAGAGGTTATGTTAAGGAATGATTGGTAGTGGGTGTCTGAAAAAGTGCAGTTTGAGATTAGTGACGTTTGGTGAAAGCATCTGACATAGGCTATGGTAAACTGATGAGATTGTGGTGGTGAGCAGAATCCAAAATCTGTAATGTTTTGCAGGATTATTCATTACAGACTCGTAGTGTAAATCTAGATGACCCTTTTGTGGAAGGTCATGTAATAGGTCAGAATAGGTGTGCAATAGAGTTCCTACTAGTTTATCTTTTCATTGTACTGTGAAGTATGGGGAAGTGGCTGTTGCTGTCTGCTCTGTTCTTCATCTTGTTAGAATTAAGATATGATTTATGAGTATAGAATAAGTCACATCTTTAAAAAGATATGACTATCAATAAATATTACTTTTGTCAGTTTTTCAATATTTTATAACTGATTCAGTTTTTGCCCCAATACCCATTTCTCAAAACCTTGGACATGCTTTCAAAACTTCAGTTTTCCTAACCAACTTTCAGTTTGGAAGAGCAGTTAATTTAACATAACATTGTCCCAAATCAACGTAACATACATGCAAAGTATTCTTGTATTTGCAATACAAGAATGACACCTCTATTCGTTAGAAATCACTGCAGTAGGTATTTCCTACTGGAGTGAATCTCACATTCCAAATGCTTCACTATATTTTAGTTTTTACTGGAATTTTTCCCCATAGTATATAATAGTATATTTTGCCATTGAGTACAAGAGGCTACTACAGTACAATTCCAGAATACAAACCTTTATACACCATCTACAGATCTATCTCTGGCTGGGACCATATTTACAAACTATTCTGTATTATGTAAAATGTCCCTTTTGTGTGGTAATGAAACACCTGGGTAGGTACAATGGGAATCTTCTTTTAGTTTGTATAATTGTTCTAAATAGTATTTACTGTAATTTTTTAGCTCTGGAATATATTTCTTTACAGTATTGCTGCGGTAACACAGCAAATTGCTATAATCTACGCTTTAGTGTTCATAGAATATAATCCTAAATGAACAGTTTATGTAAACATGCAAATTGGCCTGTATGTGAGTAAGTCGGGTCCATAGAGTTTTGGTGGTGGTTGTCAGAAAAGAATCCATGACATTTGAAAGATGCAGTCACCGAATGTATTTTGTGCCAAAACACTGAAACTGCTGTTGTGCTCACCATGTGATAGAAGAGTTTTGGTAATGTGACCACAATATTTAGAAATGGGTCCTAGCGATAAGGAAAAAAGAGAAGTTACAATATTGGTCTCTAGTTCTGAATATTTAACTAAATTAAAATTCTAAAATGGGTGCATTTTTTTACTTTATTGCATGTAGCCTATGTTCAGGTAAAGGTCATGTGGCACTTTACCACCATATTGACAACACAGTGGGATTGTTAGTTTACCAAACCAATTATTTATTTTGAATGAATTCATACTTGTGTGCACTTTAAAACCTTCACATTGGATAATTTGCAGTAAATGTATTTGTATTACTGCAATTATTACATTTTGAAACATTTAAATGGCTTTAATATAGTGTAATATGAGATGTCAATCAGACTTTTTGTGTAAAATTATTCCACATTACTTCACAATTTCTTGTGCAATTTCCCACTTAGATACAGGATATTTGTTACAAATGGCATTATATTGTCACTACTAAAGAATATCATTGGTAGCCTACAAATATTATATAATGATATCTATGTACATAAAGCAGACTGCTCTGTTGTGTTCTCAAGTGAAATTCATATCTTAACCTGTATGGACCTTTTTTCGCAGGTAGGTCATAACAGGTAAACACAGCTGCAGAACATTTATATTTCTGATTTTGTCAAATTCAGTGGATCTGTATAATACTCAGTCCATCAGCTGCCCGATCTGTGTACGTTCTGGAAGTAGAATCCAATACAGCCCTGGCTATGTAAATAGGTCAACAATGTGGTGCAGACCGCATCATACAACAATATCCTGGCCATGCGTTTCCAATGTGTGGAGAAAAGCCTCTGATGGTGCATTGGCATTAAAGGGGTAGGTGTTTTTGTTTTGATTGAGTTCAAATATCAACAATAAATCTTTCTCCAGGTGACTGCCAGGGATGAGTATTAGGCCCTGGTACCATTGACTCCCCTAAACAAACTTGTTTAAGCTGCTGAGTGGTTTAACCTATGACAAGTCTTTGAAAACACTCAACTGAAATGTATAGTATACATGAATTGATTCAAACATAAATTCCTGTCAATGAGCCATTAAAAGACAGACTAATATCAGATGACACACAAATACCAAATTTAAAACATCAGTCCACAGTACAGTAGCCTACTGTTTAACTATAGCTTAATACACGATCTACAGCCAAAACCAGATATAGCCTACATACAAACATACATACAGGACAATCCTATTATGAACCATACAACATTCACTTAAGAAACCTCACAACAATGTGTTGACATGACACCATTCAAAAATGTTATTCTGAATATATTAAGTCACTAAAAAAAAAGAAGTCCACACCATCATGATAGACGGCAGCATAACATTTAGTGCTAAGACTAATATTCCACAGTTTTTAGACAACATAATTTAAAATATAGTAATATAAACTATATATTTATTTTTAAATGGACCATTATCCATCCATCTTCATTTGCTTATCTGGAGTCGGTTCGCGGGGGCAGCAGCTTTAGCAGGGGCTCCAAACCTCCCTTTCCCGAGCCGCATTGAAAAGCTCTGACTGGGGGATCCCGAGGCGTTCCCAGGCCAGTGTGGAGATATAATATCTCCACCTAGTCCTGGGTCTT
>JAODLL010032040.1:0-22868 GCA_026546735.1 Forbesichthys agassizii | reverse complement strand
CGCTCTCACACTCCCTCATACTGGTCACTGGAAGTTAAACATGGCACCTCATGGTAAAGAACTCTCTGAGGATCTGATCTTGTATGACACAAAAGTAACCAGTTTGACCAGGAAAACCTTGCGCTGAAGTGAACCACATAACCAGTAAGCTGGCCCATCAGACAACTAAAGACTAACTAAATTACCTAAATTTAACTTAATTAGACCCGGTCCAACCAAAAATAAACAATGCGATAGAACAAGAAATCCTGCATCTCAAGTAAAAAGATCATGAGTTGATCCAGGCAATTCTGTCCCGCTAAAGAAGTCCAAAGATGTGGCCTGGGTTAAACCGTCATTGGAGCGCATCACCAGCCAAGTAGCCAGGGGTCAACCTGGCGCTGACCCAATTCCTGCAGCAGCAAAGTGAAAAGCTCAGGTCAAGTGAAGGTCATTTGTGTGAACAGAGACAGACTGAATCTCATTCTCTTCAAGTTTGCAAGACCAGTTTATGTATTTATATGGCCCTAAATCACATAGTCTGGAAGGGTGCATAGGCTCACATTTCACCAGAAAACAAATGATGCCCCTGTATGTTATCATCTTATCAGGCAAGGAAGGGACCACACATACAGAGGAGTCCGTGAGTTCTGAGAAGGTTAGGATGCAATAGGTGATGAAACAGAATATAACACAATATGATATTCTCTGCTCTACGAGTGTGGCGTCTTCAGCACAGATTACCTGCCTGCTTGGTCACCTTTCATTTCATTCGTTTGGCAGTTCCGTTTATACATAGCTCCAAATGAAATCTCCTGAATGTGCCAAATGTTTTATTGCTACTTACAATATATTGTAATTTAACCAATCAGTCCAGTGCTTGTTTGACACACATCAATGGATAGCCTACGGCACATACTTATGGATATGATTGTAGCTAAATGATCAATCCCATAATCTAATCGATTTCATTAATTTGAACTAAGTATTATGTAAGATGTCTCTTAAGGGTCTTTAGGTATTGCAGTCAATCATTTGAAAAGCAATATAGTATTAAATCCGTTTCGATTTAATCGAAGACCTACTTTAACAGTTTTTGAGTGAGTGTGTTTGGGGGTTCAATAGAGCATGCATGTGTGTGTGTGTGTGTGTGTGTTTCTCCAGATCATAATGCCACTGAACTGTCCTTTGGAGTAATTAAGAGCTTACCCCACAATCCACTGGGGTGACGGAGGGGATTGGCTCCACTCAATACCTTCAGGCTAGCCTCAGTGGACTAGAGAACGAACAGGGAGCTGAAAAACGCCTGGGCCGTGCGAGGCCATCAGTGCCTTCATAATCTTCACTCTTAATCACATTCATGGCGGTCTGTTATGAATGAGACTTCTGGGACGCGAGTCGGTTGAATTGAAGCGAAGAGTCAATTCAGTCGCTGAGGCGTGGCGCTACGCCTACAGGTGAGAGGAGATTGGAAAGGGAACAGTTCAGCACAGCGAATGGGAGGTAGAGCTAGGGCACGTTAGGGGGCGCCGGAGGGTGCCAATTGAGTTGGTTGTTGGTTGAGAATCTACATTTTAAGGCCAAAGTGGTGACTTGTACTGTAACATTGTGGTCCTTAATAATAGAGACATTGACTTGCAGTTACAACTGTGCTTATCAGTGAACGTGTACTGTACATTCTTATGCAATACAAAATATTAACAACGCAGTCGGAAATGGTATAGTCGGAAATTAAACTCTAAATCTTTCTCAAGGATGCCAAGCAGTGAAATTTTTGATTGAGTTCAAGGATGAACACACTTTGACTATTTTCACATTAGTCAGCAGAGCTGTTCTTAATGCAAGAGACTGCCCCTTAGTGTTTATTATATGCTTTTTACGAAGATAAATTGCCCAAACCTTTGTATGCCGTAGGTTTGCAATGAAAGAGACGAATGCTTTCATTTATGAAATTATAAAAGAGGCACAATGGGCACACGTGTGCACACAGCTCAAATCAATCTGTAACAGGCAAGGGCATTCATAAACTGATAGATGTTGATTTTTGTTGTCGTTGTCATTGAACCATCTGTCTCAATACAACTTATCAAACATCATGAAACAGACAATTCTAGACTATTCATGGCTCTGTATATTTCCAATTATTAGGTAGAAAATGTTTTACTCAGTAGAAGTAGTATGTTCAATATATTACCCGTGGATTCAGTAGGCTGCATATACAGAAAAATATTATTGTATCTGTGACTATACAGTACAATGGCTTTTAACTGGTTAAAATAGGGACGTTTTATTAACAGACCCAGTAATTGTATGTTTTATTGCTGTTCCTTGCCTGGTATTTTTGTCCTCTAACCATTTTGCTGTATAATATAAGACACTAATGGTGACACATTAAATATCTTCACCTTTTCAGCAGCTGGGTGTGACTAATACACATAGAAGAATTACTATGTTTCCCCTTTGATGTTTAATCAATACTTCAACACATGAGAGACCAGCCTTTAACCTTGGTGTCTGCTTAATTAAATGTGATGCAGCACCTGCTGAAATTAAAGTATTGATGTTCATGCTGGTATGGCATATGAGACAACACAGTAAGACAACAGCCGAATATAAGAAGGAATATCCGTATATTTAATAACTTTTACATTATGTTTACATTTTAGTAGTTTAATTTGCTTTACTGTAGTTTGTCGGGGCATTGTGCTAAAGCTGCTTGCGCACTGCCCCGACAAACGCTGACCAACCAACGGAAACTGTTCCGTGTGCGACGTCAGTCGGTGTTAGTCGTTTGGAGTCTTTGGAGTTTGACATGTCCAGTAAGGTCAGGCGGAGTTGTGGAACGTCTGCACAGTTTTCCAACACACACACACACACACACACACACAGAGTGTCAGAGTGTGTTCTCCTGACAACTCGTCGTATATAATGATAGAGCACACAATTTTCATTGAAGGCGTCTAGGAGGCAATAACTGACCATTACTCACTTGATTTTGCCGTAGGTTCTGGGCGTAGGAACGCAAATAAAGCAGGGTTGTAGTTAGAAGCACCTTTAAAATAAGCAAAGCGACCACACTCTGTAAGAACTTGACGAGTGTGGTAATTATAGTTATTGTATTTCAAACTGATAAAATACAAGTAAAAGGAAATGATGTAGATGACGAGTAGCTGTAGATACTGTACGGCATGTTTATCAGTATCTTAAATTTAGCTGCAAGCATCACGTCATTTCACCAACAGCTAATTTTCTTCATATAACTGAGCACAGTGCATTCCTATTGGCAAAACAAATTAAATGGATAAACTGTTCCTCAATTCTTCATTGTATAATTGTCGTAAACACGGTTCCAGGAGAAAAAAGCTTTTTGGATTTCATTGTTGTATTGTTTGCTGCTGCACAGAGCCAACATTCAGTATGCTCAGGAGCTAATTCAGTGAAGCACATTATACTCTGAAAGATCAATAGGTGATTGTTTGGCTAGTCTAATTGCTAGAACAAAATACATCAGGATTGAATACTGGGCATTTGCACAGTTAACTGTTCAACAGTATGTAACCATTTCTAAATATATATTCTTTGATATATGCCATTACAAAACTGTTGTTTTGGAGAGTGCATGCATCTTCCTTACCTGAGTGGTGATTTGGTTGCATGTTTCTCTAATGCTCACCCTACCGGGGGAGGTAAGTTAAGACCCGCCTGCTTGACAGGAGAGGCCATTTACAATACAATACTTAATGACCAAATTGGATGTTAAACATACAGAGGAGTTCGTTGAAACTAAACGACATACAGTATATGTCTGGCAATTTACAGGTCTTCCGTTAAATAAGTAGGCTATGCTTACTGTTAGAATATATGGAAAGACTGAACTTAGTATATAAAGCACTGCACTAGAGTTTTGTGAGTGATAGTAATATCCACTCCACTTTCTGATAATGCTGCAATGCGTCTATGTATCTTTAAGCACAAGTCCCTTACTGTATGTGACATTCAGTAATTTAGTGCTGATAAATAGAAAAGGCTGAGACTAGGTTTCAATGAACACTGACCTTAAGGGGACACTATAACCCAATCATGGTCCTTGAGGGCCGCTGCCCTGCATGATTCAGATATCTTTCTGCTCCAACACAGCTGATTCAAATGAATAGCTTGTTATCAAGATTCTATGTCTATTTCTCAATATGTGTTATTTTCTGTTCTTGCGTTCTTGCGGACTGATGAAACATCATCATTCACAGCCAAGTACTCACAAGTTCGCATTTAGCCAAGAACGGATAAAAAACCAGGACGTGTTCTCAATTGATTAACGGCTTTTTACCAAGGATGCATCCAGTGGTGACTTTTGTGTGAACTTGTCAGCGATATATCCCAGAATGAATTTCGAATCAACAAGTGGCAATGGCAGTCGAGAAAACCAACAATACTAACTATACTTTTCTAAATACTACTGTTATTGTGTCATGAAATGCTGGTTTAAGAATTTTTGAAGTGAGAATATATATGTTTTAACTTCAAATCTGTGGTCGATTTATCAAGACGGAGTCTAGTTTAAAAATAGCTACAACGATTTTGTAGACGTGAGGTCCCGCTTACCGGCCGCCGGCTATCAAGTGTTCAGTGTTCCCTAGCTATGGTATTGTGCAATAGCCTAGAACGATAGCCAAAAATATGCATATCAATCAAGATCTGTCCTTGCGTTCTTGCAAGACTTCTGAGAATGTACCTCTCAAGAACGCACGTATGTACCTACTGTAGCAATCTTGAAATTGAGAAACAGCCTATGTGTTGGAGCAGGGAGACATCTAAAACATGCAGGACAGCGGCCCTCCAGGACCAGGATTGGGGAACCCTGCTATAACACAATGAAGGCATGCACTGTACCTTTAAGAAAAAGGTTTGCCTATCACACAGGGCTGCTTCAGGTCGTGATGAGTGTTCCCGGCTCACCTTATGAGAGGCCCTGATGGCTCCGACTTGAACCTCCCCTAATGCCTCCTTGACGGAGTGGCCCGTCATCCAGCCCTCCATGCGCATCTCATTCATCTCCTTCACTTGTTTAGAGTCTGCGGCCGTACGCGGCAGGTCATCAGGCAGTTTGTCCTCTCCCCACGACTCACCCGCGGCTGGGTAAATGGAATCCCATTTGTGTGGAGTGAATGGAGATTGCATGGCAGACATTTGGCTGGATTGCTATCTATTAGGCCCCAAAAGGAGTATAACATAGAATGTGTTTACTTGCAGTATCTTTCGATCTGGCATATTTTCCACTGCATTTTTCCCCACCTTCACTAATCCAGCGTAAGGAATTTCAGATTTATTGATTGTATTATGAAGTTGTGAAAAATAAATAAAAAAACAAAACGTTTGAGCCATCATTCTACAATACTATTCAGAATCAGTTGTTTGACCTACGGTCTTCCCTTTTATCATTTCCTTGATAGATCAACCGCTTATAGCTAGGGGTGAACAAACTGAACCTTGGTGGGTACTATCTCAGTGGTGCCAAGGTCATCATTGCCACTATCAGTCCTACAGGGTAAAATCAATTTCCGAGAGTTAGATGCAATGTTTGCTATTCTTAAAGGCAGGGTCAGTTATTCTTGCTAACTTCGAGATAAAATAAAAACATTAATGCTCAGCGGTCCTCCGCGGCGTGCCTCACATGACGAAATGCACTATGAAGCAAAGCGTATGGTACGGCTTTGTTGATATGAGCGGTGTTCGCCACTTTGTTTATGCTATTTACGTAGCCAGGGATGCATTGAAGTATCACATTATTTCTTCCACACGCACAGAAACAGTAAGCTAACGAAATGCGAGGAGATATTTAGTTGAATTTGACACAAAGTGTATTACCTTACATTTAGCTTACAATAGATAACTTTATCTTTAAATGAACATAAATTCATGGTTTATTTTCTTTAAATTGTTAGCATTTATCGTTTGGGAGTTCACCCTGAACCAAGCAGTATCAATAGTCTACCATGTTGCATATACAAGACTACACAGTGGCTTGTTTTCAGTCAGAGTGCCATAAAACTTCAATCCACATGAAACATGCAATATGTTGGTGTATCAATCATAGACCCCAAGGCATGTAGAATAGAGATGGCTTTTCAAAATACACTCAGGTCTCAGCAGACTTTCAGTCATGTCTTATCCCTTGTATGGTGTTTGGGTCGGTTGGACCTGTTTCTAATGTTTACCAAAAGATTAATGGTATGATTTATAATTATTTCAACCTCAGACTTCTTGGCTTTGGCTCATTTTCTGTGAAGAATATACTATGAAATTGTAAATGACCTCGCACTGCACACCCCCTACACATTTATATTACACACATGGTGTTCAGGTCCACTGGACCCATGTGTGTAATATCAGTGTAGAGGATGCTGGTGCCCCTTCAACCTGACCCTCAGAACAACCATATGCAGAACCTGAAGTTAGTGCGAGATGCTGTTGCATTGGTTATAAGTGTGAATGTTTTACCTTGACCAGCTATAATGTGTAAGTGAGTGATGGACAGACGGACGTTATATTCCTGTACATCTAAGTATTTTCATCATTCGAGGTGGTGACCAGTAGCAACAATAAATAAGTGGTATGATGTGTGTGGACCCGAGAAGGACAGAAAGTAACAGTAAACATTCGTGTGCAAGTGCAAGAAATATACTGTACAGTATGTAAGACACACACACAGTAAAACTGAACAGACGTATATGCTACTGTTATGTTATGTCTGGGATACTGTATCTGTTCAATGGGTTTTGGGGTTTTTAGACTGACAAGTTCTTAACCACTGTTACTACATCCCCTCTTGCATATCCCCCCCTCTCTCTCTTCTCTCTCTCATACATTATATCTCCCCTCCCCCCTCCCCCATTCTCTTGCTTCTTTTTTAAACATGTTGAAAGATTTTTCCTTTTTTTAATGTTTTATCACAAAAAACGTATAGCACTAAAATGTATAAATATACTTTAACAGAGGTAAATGGTAAATATTAACCATATATGCGGTCTTTACTGCTTATAATTGGGCTAAAGTAAACATCAGAAATTATAGAAAGTATATAACTGGTTGTATTGATTTAGATTTTTTCTTGATTGATTTTTAAAGCCCGATAATGCTTTGGGTCCACCAGACCTGCAAACATTGGCTGAGTAACAACACTATGAACACCATTTAAGGGTTAACAGAAAGGACAACAGTGAAAGTTACTATTGAACTGTGTTAATTCATTTATTTGTTTTATCGATTTCCATATCGACACGATATTGGCCATTCTATTAATTATTATTGATTTACAATAAAATATTTAGCTCATTTATTTATTTCTGCTGGATGAAATATTTTATTGATTCGTGTTCCCCTAATCACAGCAAAGGATCTTATAAACAGAATGCATTTATTTTGGTAAGTATAATGTTTTGATAATAAGACTGACAATTTTATACAATAATCCTGTTGATCATAATAATTGGTGGTGGTAGGGGCAGGGTTTCAAATCTGGGTTACACGGACAAGCCCCTTTAAGTGCTGGTTTGACAAACATTAAAAATTGAATCAGTTCATATTTAGTCTCTTCATTATTGATAATGGATCCCTTTTACAACCGCAAAAACAACTGCAGGGTGTCCGCAATGATTAATAATGCATAAAAACCTACTTGGTTCCATGTTAAATAAAAGTTATCTTTTGCATCTATCTTACAAACACTGCCAACCAAATCCTTCATTAACATTAAATCTATAAGACAGCATCCAACTTGAAATAGAATCATGGGAGAAGCCAGCAGAAAAGCTTTTGATTAATTCCTTTACCGGCTAATTTTGTTTGTAAAGATTTATAGATATGTAATTAGCATAAACGTTAAGCAGATCAATAGCAATGACATTATTTTGCCTGGTCTAATCCGTTTATATACACATTAAAACAACACACAAGCAATCTTTTTTTCAAGACATACCATGTACTTTACTTGAATTATTTTGACAGTGATGTGTTGCAATGCAAGACCCAAGCCAAAGTTGGTCTGATGGAATGCCCATTCCATCAGACCAACTTTGGCGTGGGTCTTCAAAACAATACACAGGAAATGGACAGATATATCCTTGGTTTATGTAACCCTGACATTACCTTGTATCATGCTACTGTCAGCTGTATTTTGAGCAAGTTAGTTGCCTCGTGACAGAATCAATTTCTGTCTTAAAATGTCAAAGCTATATGAAGCCACACTGCTAAAAACACACATAGTTAAGTTAGCAGAATTAAAGCGCTCCGTATTTGGGCCTTGCCGAGCTATTGAAGTGACTGTGGCATCATGTGGCTTCTCAGAGAGGAACACTCTCACTTGCATTTGACTGACACAATGTCATCTCCTCGTCAAGGGGGTGAAGAACGAGAAGCGCTCAAGGTTCTGGATTCCCCATCGGCTCCGAGCCTGCGGAGAATTGCCAGGGAACCGACAGGCGCTTCTGTTTTTAATAGAATACGGTCAAAAAAAGATCTGTCACTTCCTCTTTCGCTATTCATGTGACTTCTGGAGGCCATTAAGACAAACTTTTTCACTCCTTTCACCTGGTTGCCTGGAACTTTTTCCACGACACTGTACTGGCAGGAGTCATTGCCCTTACTTTAGTGGAAGGCTTCCGTCTTCACATCACTTGAATGGGATGACTTGCAAATGTTATGCAAGGGCAGCTGTCTGCATTTACATATCACAGTTTGCCTGTGTGGGAAGGGGTGTGTGTGTGTGTGTGTGTGTGTGCGCGCGTGCATGGGCCAGACGGACCATAGTTGGGAACAAATGTACGCCCACGGACAATTGCATAATTCACATGCTTACAATGCTGCAAGTTTTGTTACACCTTTGTTGTCAAAAAGCCTTACCAAAATATGTCTTGATACTGATAGGGGCGTGAGCGTGAATGTGTCATGTCGTGTTAAATTACACTAGTGGCCAAGGGTAACGCAAATGTGAGCTATGATCGTGACATTTGTGCTGCACTGATCATTACTCAGCACATGAATCAGCGGTGAAGTAAATTACAAACATTTCTGGCGCAACACTAAATAATCCTAGATTTTTAAGAAACATTTTTACAATTCATGTTTCTTCGCATCAGGCGATGGTCAGAGTGCAGGCCTCGCAGGGGACAGTTGGTGCTGAGTCAGAAGAAGACATTAGCACAGCGCCGCCATTAGCTAGACTGCAGCTGCTACTACAGCATGTGCATCCTTCCTTGTTATCCTTTGCTTTCAGCAAACCAACTCTCGTGGGCTGGCCAGAGATACTGGGCGATCATATGGGCTGGCCAGAGATACAGGGCGATCATATGAGGCGTGCGTTCCCGGCCCTCAGAGATCTTTGCTAATGGCCTCTACATGCCCCGCTCACTGACAGTGTTCTCAGATATCTTGTCATGCAATACATCACACAGAAACGTGTCTCAACCGTTATTGGGTGCTTTTACACGGAATTTTCAATAAATAGACTTTGTAGTTTAGTTCGAACACCTTTGCATGGATTTCCACTCATTTCCAATGCACTCAATTGAAGTCTTGGCCAGGTAGTTCAGGAAGATTGCTTATCCGTCCTGATCACAGTGGACACAAACAGGTTGCTGATGCTGTTTGTTAAACCTGTCTTAGTCAGGCCTCGATCATCAAATCTGTCCCCGTCTGCCGTGATATATTGACTGCATTGCATTTGTCTCCCCCTTCCCTACAAGCTGAAATCCTGGCGAATCCTATGCCCGGCTGTCAGGACCGTCATAAAGAATGTGCGGGACGACCTTAGAGAGGTGAGGAATGGCTTGGTTGGAGCCGGTAGGGCCCGCAGAAGATGGAATGACACAGGTGTGGTGGCAGATGGCAGCATGACTTACGCCTCGGGTTTCTTTCACGGCTACCTTGAAATTTCAGTTTGGACAGGAGTTGCAAAGTTGTTGGCTTGAAGAATGGATTGGGATGTTTGATTTTGACATGGACATTTGCCTGGGAGACTAATCAATTAAAAATTGTTATTGTTATAATTGTTATAATAATTATGTAGAAAGCATGAAATAGCTTTAGGACATAGGACAAATATGTCACATCGCACATCTTAAAATCTCCACAGCAGTATGAAGTATATTATTTTGAAGGACGTTTGATTGTCAATAATAATATTCTATATATCATATTAGGTCAAATCATATTTTTCACTCCATTTATATGATGGTAACTGAACTGGTTTGGAAAAGGCCCCCATCCACACCTTGACAAGTTGATACTATTCTCAGTGTTGATTGGTCATGGTTGGAAAACCTCGAACTAGACGTTCTCTTCAATAATTGTGATACCAAGGGATGGACCCCAGAATCAATTCAGGTGCCAGGCCGATGACGTCAAAACTAATTAAGATGGTCGTGGCGTCTCAATGGTACCAATCATTGTTGGGTGGGCAGAGAGCCAGTGTTGGCTAAAATAAGGTTATTTCTTCATCTATTGTTTGGGGCTTACAGACATCTCCAAGGGGATCCCTCCAGCCAAGACACCATTATATGGCAAAGGTACGTGACAATCACACTGTTCCCCTCTGCTTTCTTGTAAAGAACCCTGCTTCAATTAATCTGAGAGCCAGATCTTTTTATGCTCTCTTGTACAGAGCTCATCAAATAGAGGCTCTTTCAAAAGAAGACCCTGAACAATGTACCTTTCTATGGTGACAGTGAACAAAGGAGGAGTATGTCACATATGGCAACCTAGACCTCAGAGGTGGCTGAATTACTATTATTACTATTACTATTACATATAAAATAAATAACATTATATAAATCATATTTATTTATTGTGTACTGCCTCCAGAACTGGTACCGGTTCCTTCTGTTATCCTATCGAATCAGGATAGTCTAGTGACTATGTGGCTGACTCCCAACCACATTGTGGGATTGAAGCATGCCTGAAGCATCCTTACAGCGTACTTGAGCAAGATGCCCTGTCTGCTTCCTAATACCTGTAATTGCACTCACTGGCTTTGGATAAAAGTGCTTTAAATGACCTAATTGTTTTCATGTTTTGCTCAGAAAGACAATGGAAGGGGAAGGCTGTTTCTACTAACGTCTTGTAAATTGTCTCTATTCACTGTGGCTCACCCTGCCCCTCTCTCTCTGGTCACCATTATGTTGAAATGCAAAGCATGCAGAGATGGAAATAGCAACATCAACAATAACTTGAAGATGAGACAAATTGAGACTTAATTGGAATTTCTGTCTTTACATTTTTTCATGATTTTTATGCTAATCCAAGGAACATGAATGAAATGAGAAACGGGTTCTGTTTATTGTTATTGTTAATAATAACAAAAATAACCCACCTTTCTTATGTGTAATCCATTAAAAGAACACCCAAAAATGCATACAGGGCAATTGTGTTGCAGTGATTTATTCATTTCTCAATTCCTTTGCCTGACTGCATGTGGACCACAGTGAGATTAATTTTGTGAATTTATGTAACTCCAAAATGGGCTTTGAGAGTGCAAAGATGAATGGTTATTTGGAAAGAAGCAGCCAAGATACCTCTCAAGCCTGTGCAATGCACATGCACGCTAGCACACAAACGGACATATATCCTCTCTCTGTCAAAGATGTTTTAAAGTCAAATGGATTGTAACAGGAATCCGACAGTCCGGGAATGCACTCTGCTTCTTTTACTCCCCAAGGAATAGGTAATGTGCAGAACTAAAGATACATGAATAATTGATTGGCCCTGCATGCATTGCGGTCACACACGTAACTAGTGTTAGTTTCCAAATCAGTGTGTTAAACGTCTCCCAACATGTTTATGAGAGATGTAGAAAAAGATTCCTTGAGGGTTTGTTAGCCACACCAGTTAAGGGTTTAATAATATGCTGGACACAAAACAGGCTATAAGCAAATGGTGTGCCTTTGTGAATAACTTTGAGGCTATAGTGATGAAGCATTTAATAAGAGTCAATTTGTAAACATTACAAATCAATACTGTTGTTACAATTGATATAGAGCACCATGTATGGAAAACAATGTTATGCCAATAAGTTCAGAAACAATGCAGTTTAAGTTATTTTATCAGAAATATATTTTGAAGTGTTACATTATGTATTGAATTAATGTCAGCAATAATACATTTTATGTATGTATCTATTGTCACAATGTTTTGATTTGTGACAGGCCTCATTACCTAACTTTTCTCAAAATGAATTCTTAAGTGCCAATCGGCACAGTTTGAAAAGACAGGAAAATGAGGTTCACTTCAAATTTGTCCAGAATTACAGTCAAAAAGCTACATTGATGTATTCAAATCAATTCATTTTTCAGTTGATATGACAAAACACTTTTTGCTGTACGGAGAATAGATTCAATATAATACGACGGGTTCCTGAGCCCAATTGAGACCTATTTTTTCACAAAGAGACACCATAATGGGGACTTTTTTCCTGAAAGAGTGTGTGTCGGGGGGAGGGGGTGGGGGGTGCTCGATTCTATAAAAAGGGTCTGGGCGTCTCGTGTCCCTGTGGTACCTATTACAACATGCTGGTAGTCATTAATCACGTACGAGTAAGCATTTCAACGCAGAGTCCGCCCAGACTTTCCAATAGCCATTCATTAACGGATTCTAGCACCATCTCTTTTCTTAGTCCCGGCCTCCCTTCCCCATGGCTCTCACCTGGGCTCCATGGAGTTGGTCCCTCTTTATGCTGACAAGCCATGTTTTGTTTTCTTTTTTTTGTTGTTGTATACCCTGGATTACTGTATGTAGACAGTGTAAGGAAAGGGTTTCATCACTGTTTGAAGCCTTTACGTCGCCCAGATTCATTGTTACCTGAACTGTCATGGGACATGTCTATCACTTTATCTCTGTCATTTTTCTTTATTCTTCTCTTGATAGATTTTTAATGTCGACGGGGCAGTAAAATAGTATCGTCTGCAGAGGAATTTATGGCACAGTACCGTGCATTTACTGTACAGTGTAAGTCTTCCGCTGCGTCTGTGTGGGGATAAAGCTCCAGTGTGGTTAATATTCATCAGAAAATTCTTGGACTTGGTTGTAATTGCTTCAGTGAGGAAAGTCTTTTGAGCCTGTGATTGTCATTCAATATGCAATTTTTTGATGAAAATTATTAGATGCCATTTTATCCCATGAGTGAAAATATCTGTGCTTACATTTTTAAATCACTGCTCTTTCATGATGCTTAAAAAGGAAATAATCTGTAAAATATAAAATTTATTTAAAAGTGTGGGAAACTATTATGATTAGTAATATTATTAATCATCATCATGATCTCTTCATCATTAGTCATCTAAGACTAAGTATTGTATTGTCTCCTTGTTTTAAAGTGATATTTACACTACGTGGCGTCAGGGAAAAGACGCATGTTTATTTGTTAATAGAAACCTGTTGTATCTCAAATTAGCGAACAGCATTACAGATTATGAACTTTAAAATTTACCAAATGAGGATTGAATGTTTTAGCTTCATACAGTTGAAGGTTTATCATTAGTACCATAATACAAAATAATGCTATATGCTTAGAGTGGAATAGAAAACAGCATACACTGCTTATGATGGCCGTCAACTTCTTACTGAAATAGCACGGTTGCTCAGACAGATAAATAATTACAAACCTTGTGGAAAAATCATGAGAACCAAAACATTCACTCAGGGTTATCTGCAATAGGATGATTACAATGGCAGTTCCTGCTCCGATGTTTTAAAATATGAATCTTTAGATTCTGTTGAACTATTTGACACATTACAAGTATTGAGCTGAAGAAGCTGAAACAGTCAATTGTTCAAAAACATTTGTAAGCTGGCTTTGTGAAGTGGCTGGTGAAGTCTCTATCATCTTCCCTCTTTCTGAGGACCACAGAGAGTTCACTGAAATTGATTGACAGCAGCAGGCAACCTTAAATGTCACTTGCCCACCACGGCCACCTGCACTAAATAGGCACTTTTGTGACCAGCAGATGAGGTGAGATCCCTCCTCTCCCTACCCCACATAAAACACTGAAGACTGAGAGTTTAATTTGCTTTGACGGCAAGCCTAAACAAAATGACGGCTAATCACTTGTCCGCTCCCCCGGAACGCCAGGAGTACAAGTCCACCGTGATTATGTGGTTGGGAAAGAAATCAGCTGAAATTAGATGGAACAGCCCTCTTCTTCTGACTAATTCAAATGATGGGATAAAGGCTGACAGATAGCGGGAATTGGCTGATGCGAGGTCAATTGAGGGTGGGATTGTAGTGTTAACTATTAAAACGTAAAGGGACTAGATTGAAAATAGTCAAAGTTATCCCTGACGGTAATAGCACACATACCTATGCTGATCAGGGTCTCCGCTATGAGGGAGCTGATGGGCGATTATTATTAACTGAAATATTCACCAAAGGCTTGGAAGGCGAGAAGAAACAGTTAAACCCTTTGCTATTTTTAGATCGTGTGATGTGACACCTACACTATCTCAGCTTTAAGAGCACAAAACGTGGTCTGTATGGCAGGGTTATATGCCAGACAATTGAAGGAACTGTACTGTAACTGTTCAACGCCAAAGAGAACAAATGTTTGATTTGATCTAGGCACACTGACTGTTGACCCACATATTACCAGGCTCAACTGACACATACAGTAGAATTGGACTGCCTCCTAGAGTTAAATCAAAACCATAATCATTTACAGTGTAACTATTTTAAGTTTCAAAACGTTCTTGTTCTGATGCTCCCCAACAAAGAAAAGAATACACTAGACTAGAATAATTTAATATACAATATACTATATATACGGTATGTAGTTTCTCTTGTTGATGCTTAAGAAATTGAAGATTAAAGAACCCCATGGCAACATAATAAAATAACAAAATGGCAGAATCATTACTCATATTCTGGACCCAAATGAATGGGTCAAATTCTACCATACTGTGGTTGCATGAGTAATGCAAGGTCTTGGCTGATTGGCTGTCCACGAACAGAAGCTCACAGTACTTGCCAATTCCTCAATAAATATCAAATGGTCTGGCTGCACATTGTGGAAATGGAACTCCATGATGGAGTGGAAGTTGCCATAAGGGTGATGCATTGTTGAAGACAAGCAGGAACAGCTGCCGGGCCTTTATGAAGACAAAAACTCGACTCTTGATGATTTGGAGGTGATAGGAATCAGTTTAAGACTCTCCTGCTCCTCAAAATAAGCCTTTTACTTGTATTTTCCCTCAGCCTTAAATTATGTTGTTTACCTGCATCATTCACGTAGAAGTGATTATTATTAAATGATCAAATATAACTAACTGATTGCTACAGTAATAAAGGGCTTCAATTATTGTTCACTTAATTTATTTATTCACTAAAAACTTGAAATACTCTTTCTGCCATGGACAGCTACAGTGAAGATACATTTGAACCATTTTAACCTAAACTTGCGAAGTGTTGCATTTTGCTGTTTTTTTCTGTTTTTACCTGAAGACAAAATACATGCTTTTTTGTTTTTATGAGAATCTCTTATTTATTTTACTGTTCTTAGTGGGGAGCAACTGTAAAGTAAAAAACATTATCCTTCGATGTAAAATTGAGAAACGTATGATGTGTATGCGAAAATGAAAAGTGAGAACTCGCTTCTGTCAGTCAGCAACTTTCAGCTGTGTGAATGTAAAGTAAGTGTGAATGTGCAAATTATATTCAGCACTTCTGATGAAGGTGTATCTTAAATTAATTTTCATGTTTTCAAATTATAATTAGAAAGTCTGACGTGTAAACATATTTACAATCCTACACTGTCAATACAGACTGATTTTTAAAATGTATTTCTAGGTCCAAGATCAGATAATGTCTAGTAATGATTTAATATGTATTCGACCGTGCAGGGCACTCATAACCTAGCACAACCAATGCACTGTGCCCTGAACTGAGTAATTCTTACATGAGTAAACTATTCCAGACATGCTATGATAGCAGCAAGGGTGACAAAGAGTAGACCTAGTCATCTGTCTCATGCCTACTCCGTACGCACACAGCTATTTTTAAATACACATCTTTTTTCTATGCAGTTCAGCCTTTAATCCATGCAAACAGAATACGATCAAACTAAGTTTTAGCAAAACTCCTTGCAGGGTGCAGATATTTAATGTTTACATGTTTTTGTGTGCTGTCATCTCTTTTGTATGACGTCAGAGTGTGCGCTGATATACACACATTTGTGACATAGTGTAAATGTGGTAGTGTTTTTCTTCACAGGATGGAAAGCATACAGATGCATTTCCATGGAGATTTTCTTTCTTAAACAATGCATGTGGACAGGTTTTTTTTTTTAAACGAAGTAGGAAAATCCCTGTTTGAAAATGCATCCATGTGCGTGTGGACTTGGCACTTGTTTCTGTCAGTCAGCAACTGACGGACTGAACCAATTAACACTGGAAGCAAAACAATCAGTAAAATGCCAAACAAGTCCATACTATTGTTCATGCAAAGCGTTCTAATAAGAGAGAAGGCTACTCCCGGTAACGTATTTTATTAATAGAATCACATAGCATGGAGAGAGGCCTCCCGGTAAAGCCTTTTAACACTAGCGTTGCATGGACGAAAACACACACACATCACTAAACGTTAAAATCCCTACAGAAATGTGGTGCAACTCAACTGATCAACTCTCCAAGACGTACATCCTATCCAGCACAAATAGAATGCAATTGCTCACTGTGAAGTGTGCAATGTATGTGTGCCTAATGCAATACTTCAGATTATAGTGTTAGCAAATTAGACTATACTATGACTACAAAACGCAAGATAATAATGCTCACTCAAGCAATGTGAGATCTGAGGAGGAAGCTGATCCCCCCTGTTCATGTAAAATGGTTGCTTAAACATGGTAAAATATGGAAATGTTATGTAGTATTTAGCTTTATTTGCAAAGTTATACAATTATTATTTTACAATATATAATTTAAAACATATTGCTTTCGTGGTACACCTTTTATAAATGTACCCTGTTGTAAATTAGTAATAATAATTATCTCAAAAGAATTACTGTAGTTTCTCACAGAAAAAAAACTGAAAAACATAAACATATATTCACTGTTTATCATTAGGTGATGCTGTGTTGAAATAATACCTTTTCCCCTTTTAAACCAGTTCCCTTTAAGAAGTAAACTCGACAAATTGCTCCACAAACTTTGTCAGCAATAGTTTCCATTGCTGGCTTGATGGCCCATGTCCACGTAGTGTGGACCCAAGCTACAATTAAGCCAGCTCTGCTTCTGTCATCCTTACAGAGGCTCAAAGTACAGTTTTCCCTTCTAAGAAAAAGGGTGTATAATGGGTTTGTTGTGTCAGTTCATGGAATTACTTGACACCCCTATTTGCTTCCAACTGTGCTCTGTATCTTTTACTGTAATTAATCAAGGGAGGTGGTGTTGTCAACTTGCCTTACACTACATTAATGTAGATAAAGGAATTACATGTGGCCTCTATGACAGATATAGTACCGTAACATCAGCCTTGCACCAGGGCTATTTAATTGATGGCTATTTGCATTATACTGCTCTAAACATAAAATAGTCTTTTTTTGTCAGCCAGGAGCATTGCGTAACTTGAAAGGATACAAAAACGGTTATGCACCACTGATCTGTTATATGTAATTACCAGGCTCGATTGCATTTTTCAGTGCTTTGGTCAATGCCATTTTAAATGTTTAGTGTTTGAACATCACCTTTCCCAGAATCCACACATTTCAAAACACATTTCAGAGATGCTTTTGAGATTTTATGTGTGTTTGTTTAATGGCATGCAATCTTCACTAAATGTATTCTCAAAATATTTTGGTAATTTATTTTCTCAGTCTCTACCGCTGGGATTTTTATCCTGGTAAAAGCAATCTAATTTCATCTGATTGGATGTTCTGATTGGCTGAAGGTGGTCCGATATTTCCTGCTCTGTGTAAGTGACACCTACTGGCACCGTCTTTATGACGCGTTTTCAGATTTATATGCAGAGCGTAACAAAATCAGGAAGCCAGTGTTATTGACTGGTGCGGATTCTTCCGTCACTGACTTGTGCAACCCTGGGTGCTTTGGGTGAAAGCACACCGTGTAGTGTGAGGACTGGAACGCTCAAGGTGCCTTACCTCACACCTTCAATGCACCATTCGATAGAGTTGAGAATATGGCTCATCTAGAGGCTGCAACAGGGACCAATTTGCATCATGCCACTGTCAAGACGAAGTCTCAGAGGTGATACATCAGCAGGTGATTCACAGAGTGCTTATGTGTGGATATGTGGATACTAAGTTCATTCTTCCAAAACACTTAAAGCCTGTTTTTTTTTGGTTTTGTAGAGTGCAGAGTAATACATTGCTTCAGATCCGTATGAGATTATATCTGAGCAAATGTTGGCAGGCTGAAAAAAAAAAAAAAGTGTGGGAAACGTATTTAAATACCATTTTTAAAAGGATTCACGGCAGCCATTTATCTCAGCGTATTGCGAAATTAATAATGTACCGTAATAGTATTTTGTAGTTTAGGAACTTTTGTTTATAGCATATTTTTATTATTCATTATTTACACATTTCTAGAAACGTTTTATTGTCAATTATATCCCATTGTAGGGATTAGAATTAGAATGAAATGTTGATACCATTATACCTTTTTTGAGTTCATCAAGACTTCTTTCCTTCGTACTGCTCTCAGCAGCCGTTGTGAAATTTGACCCAGTTTCATCTAAGGTTCTCTTTTGGGACACAACCTAGAAGTGTCATACAGCCAAACCAGCATAATAAGGCCTTTTCTCTGGAAATAAAAGCGTCTGATACCTCTGTTTACTTTTGAGCAACAAGCTATATAGAGAACTATGTTAAAACAGAATCCTGGAGGAGGACAATATGCTTGTTGAAAAAACATTTTCAACTGCCATCTGTCAACATTGCATTTTGTAAGGATGACAAAAAGCAAGGAATGAACATCAGCGCCATGAATACTCTGCTGTGGTCCAGCTCACGTGCCGTGCTTGAAATGTTTACGCATGCTAGTATTTTAACTTGATATGGAAAAGGCAGCTGTCCTATTAATCTGGCTTTACTGGATCTAATTAGCATCAGCAGTATTTTATTTTGTGTTATCTTTGTTGTATACATGTTGTTACAGTCACTGTACCTCATTGTATTTTAGCATCAGAGAGGGCTTCAGGACATCTGGGTTTATTTGAATGAGTCAAACAAAATGTGTAGCTGCTTTAATTTACAGAAGTAAGTATATTAGCGTTAGCATACATACAATATAACATACCTGTATGGGCATAGCTTTTTTGTATTAGTTCTTTGTAGCTCTACAGCACATACAACTACCTCAAATCTCAGTCATCTGAGAATATTGTTATGTTTTAATGATATATGGGTAATTGGAGCCTTTATGAATAAAGGGACAAGCTGGGGAAGATTTGTACACACACACACACACACACACACACCCAGAGTGCCCCCCACCTGCCACGCCAGCTGCTGACGCTAGCGTCTATAATGATAAGAACAACACCATCATCTTTCTGTTCCACGACTTTTGTCACGGTCTGTCTGCCCCTGTCTAATAGTCTTGTCTTAGTCGGTGTTTCCATTGTGTTCCAGCTGTGTTCATTGTCACTCTCCCTGCCCCTGTGTTTCAGTCTTGTTAGTTCCACCTGCGCCGTCTTCATAAAGTCTCACGCGTTGCACCTGCCCCTCTCTCGTGTCTCGGCTGTCTAACTGTATTTCAAAAGGAAATAGGAAGTCATTCTGGAGAACGCTCGCTGAATTCAAACTGAACTCGCAACAAAAACACCTCTCCATTCAATGCGATAGGGTGTTTCTTCAGGAGCTCTGCCTCGTACACTGGAAACACATTGAGAAGGCTAGGATATTGTTGTGTGATATGGTCTGCACCAGTTTGTGTACTTATTTACAGAGCTAGGGCTGTGTAGAAGCAGCCTATCAATTATTTGTTTCAGCACACACGGAAACTGAGGAGATAATTGGTGAATTGGACAAAACGAGTATTCTCTTAAAATTGCTTACTATATCAATATGCCCTTGTGTTTGTTCAGTCCTCTGTTGATGTCTGTCATATATAGTGTGTCCCTGTCTGTCTGTGACTAGAAGGCGATTAAAACCCTTTAATCTTGCCTGGGTTGTCATGCGATTGGGTCCAACCATTCCTTGTGATGTGCTGTGTGATATGCTTCAACACTTGTCCTAGCGAGAATGCTTGGCTCTTTGAGAGGTGCAAACATGTCACTATTACCACTGGTCTTACATTTGAGGTTGTAGTTGTTATATGGTGTGTTTTGGAAATGGCCATTGATGCATTACATTATGGCCTCTGTTTATGTATCTCTTCCATCAAAAGGTGTTTTTTTTTTTTTTTGCTAAGGTAAAATTCCAAAGGTGTTGTAGTCTGGTTTAAAACCTCCTACTGCTTTATCACAAACTGTGCTTGTGCAAATTGGATCATGAATAATCTTATTATATTTCTCAGTCTCTTTTAGAGTGAGACACTGCCACCAGGTCTCTCTGGGAATTTAAAGTGTTTTTTTTAAAGTTGGTTAAGTACATATTGTATCTGAAGTGAAGTTAGATGGGAGGATTAATTATAGTAATGTAATTAAAGAATAAAATATGTGCATGTGTTCAGATTAATGATATCATGCGATAGAATATATTATCTGGTCTCATTAGTTTTACATACAATTGTACATCCTTTACATGGAGAATACAATTGAAGTAGAATTAACCTCCATTTGGAATTCAATCAGTTTAATTAACTGTGTTCAGCAGGTATGAAAGGGTTCTTTGCTATAAAGAAGCAGTAATGTTTTGGATCCACCATCTAGTGGCTATTCAGAGAACTGTAACCTAAAGATTCATTTTAATTACAATTGGAATCAAATTGGAATCAAAAGCCCATAAGACTAAACACGTTATTTTGTGCATAGTACCGGGACCCACTATTTTATAGTGCTGCCCCCCATGGCCAACAATACATACTACATATTTAAGATTGTAGAAATAAAAAGCATTTGGCTAAAGTCAAATAATAGCAAAATATTACATCCTATGTCATTTCCTAACCATTTTTCCTTGACCTTAATGAAATATGTCATCAACATAAGGAATGATGTAAAGGAGGACAATTCATAAGTATTTGGGATAAGACATCTGAGGTGCTAAGAAGATGTAATGCAAGATTGATGCAAGTCTGACATGGTGAAAAGTGAATGTTAGATACCTCGCCCACCTGGGTTGTTTCATGCAAGCTATATAAATGTGGACAACTCAACAATTGGATTGGAATTTAAATAAATAAAAATATACAGTCATTAAAGTGAAACAAAAACTCACGAATCCCAATTAGTATAGCTGTGAGAACATTTTTGTTTAAATGTATAAGATAGGCATTCCTGTACATGTTAGAACCTCAAATCCTCTACATCTGAATTAATAAACAAGCTTCAAACATGTATTTATAACATACAGTACATGTTCATAAGAATAGTCTTTTCCACATAGGAAGGTTCTTACCTGAGTGAAATGTCCTGGAAGTCGAAATCTCAACAGGTGCTCCAACATCTCCTTTATCTTGGGTGGACCATCCTTTATGAAATGAGGAGATAATTTGTTCTGTCAATATGTTCTGTCAATATCTTCGGGGTTCCATACTCTGACTGAGATTGAGGTGGCTGGGGAGCGGGTCTGGGGTCCCTGGTGGTTTGTGTTTTGGGGATGGTGGGAATGGGACTCCCAATGTTTGTTTGTGATTGGAGTTTTTTTTTTAAATATATATATATTGTATTGTTTTTACTCATTTTGTATTGTTTTTAATGACGTAGTGTGCAGCACTTTGTTACATGAATTTGTATGAAAAGTGCTAAATAAATAAAGATTTATTGATTGATTGAATTATATCTCACAATTCCTTGTGACATACACAGAACTGTATCATTTTGTAATTTATTAAAGTAAACGATCATCATCATAAGACAGGGAAAAAAAGCATACACAAGGTATTTTTTGCCAGATTTATTTACCATTTTTTTCATGTTCTGGTGGTTTACTTTACAATTTGTGTGCCAATCCTGCAATACTTTCATAGCTGAAAAAGACACATGGTATACACATAAACTTGGTATAATAATATCATTTCATAATATTCCTGACTCCTGTATGAATGATTGATGAACAATTGATGAAGAATATTGATGCTTAATGAAAAAAATCCCACCTAAAGTAATATACACAGGTGACTGTACAGTGTACACACACACACACACACACACACACACGTAAGAGATAAACAAGCATTTCTAATCTAGGCCATCAAGCTGCAGTGCCTAAACATTTGTATTGAACTTTTCTCTCTCAAAGCATGTTTCCGCCATCCCGTCTCCACAGCGTTAAAGCCATAATTAGCCCAGATTAATTAGGACCCCCGCTTAGAATGAAACATATGAATAATAAAGGTCTTATTACAGAAACACTCTTTCATCTTTTATTGCAATGTCACACTGTGCAATTATTTTGAAACAAATGCTATGTGTTATTGGATGTATGGCTGGCTACTAGATCTATGAATCAACAAAAATATTATATATAAACTTATGAGATGATTTTTTTTTAAAAATACAAAATAAAGACACAGGTGCAAACAAGGACTCAAGTCTAATTCTGACCGTAATGGTTGTCACACTTAATAATTTAAGACAAGTGTGTGGGAGAGCTTTGGAGAAGCCATGGAGAAAGACTTTCGGTCAAATTGTTTCTGGAAAACCGTCTGCCACCATAGGAGGGGGAAGCGGGGAACCATCCAAGCTGTGTACAGCAAGGATGGGACACTGTTGACCTCAACTGAGGAGGTAA
>JAODLL010032029.1:0-22871 GCA_026546735.1 Forbesichthys agassizii | reverse complement strand
TGTATATATATATATATATATATATATATTTATTTATTTATTTATTGTGTGTGTGTGTGTGTGTGTATATATATATATATATATACACACAGACACACACATACATACACACACACATACACACACACACACATACACACAGTATTTACATACATACACACACATTATCACCATCAGAATGACAGAATTAAAGAAACACTCCTCGATGTTCCCCTTCCTACCTTTCCTCTCCCAACAGTCACCTAGGATTGTTAAATGCCAAAATATAAACACTAAACTGCAGCAGAAATGGGGGTTCTATGTAAAAACCACAGTAAATTACCAACAGTAAATAAATACCTCTCACTGCAGCTTTACACATTTTGTATAACGTACTTTCAAGTCAATAGTAAGTGGCCACAAGGTGGATGGAAAGGTCAGACCTACATAAATAATTAATCACAGCCTTCTATGGCGACAGCGTGCAGAAACAGTGTAGCGATGCCAAATGCCTTCGTTCACGGAGAGTTGACTACACGCACACGCACACACACACATATACACACGCACACCTGCACACACACCTCCTAGCTCTTGTCTAGCTATGTTAGACCCCCCGCTGATCTATGTCCGTGGGCTCAAGAGTGGGACTGAATTGGTAGACTGTCAAGCACGACTCCCAAAAATCAGCATTCAAGCGGGGTACGCGTCGAGCTAGCCTTAGCCGTCTTCAACAGCATTGTTCATAACGTGTAAGAGGCGATGCTAATGCTAATGCGTTGCCGTGGCAAACCGTGTGCAAAGGACCGTGACAGGATATACATACAGCAATGAAACTAGCACATCATAGTGACTAATGGAAGACATTGCTCTATTTGCCACTTTGCATACACATACATACAGTATATAGGCCTTTTAGACTGCATCAGATACACAACAACATCTGCATCACCTGCAGCTTAAATAGTATGGATCTGCAGAGCAGTGATGCAACAATGACAAGTTCTCTTAATTCAGCTGAATTGACATTTTGCATACAAAGATAACCTTTGTGTGTGTGTGTGTGTGTGGGTGGTGGTCGGGGGGTGGATGTTTTCAGTTTATATTTAAAAGTGTACACAAATTGAGGACCTCACCTTTAACCCAATGTTACATAAAATTTAAAAAAAATTCCCCACCAAGCAATCACATTGCATCTTAAAATGAAAGCTCTGATTTACTTAACCCACCCTCAGCGTCTTGCCGTCTCGCATAAACAAATTGCGTCTGCATCAGAATTCATCGATGTAGAGCTTCTTATTCACATAATAAATGTCCACGAATGCGCTCAACACCCACAAAACAGCACTCGGCCGGAAGGCTCTCCAAGAGGGGGTCAGAGATGCATTATGGCTGCACTAAAGCCAAGAGTAAGCAATGTTCCCACTTCACTTAGTTAATTACTCTTGGCATGGATTGTGCAGCTAGAGATTCAACAACTGCAGGTTTTAAAGTATTTTGTGATTGAAGAAGTACTGGAGCAGAGCTCAAGTATTTTTTGTTTTGTATTTTTGCCGATTTTTGTTACACTGTAAAAAATAGGAACTTTTTACCCTGGAATGGGTGGTGTGCAGTGATTGGCCACCAGGTGGAGAGGGGTGAGAGGATTGGGCAGTGTACCACTTAGACACATATGAGACCTGTGTGCATGTGGGTTGTGCCTGCTATGTTTGTTGTATTAGTTTCTGTCCGGGGCCTCCCTTTTGCATTTTTAAAAACCATTTCCTATTTCCTTACTTTTATTTAATGCAATAAAGAGTAATTTGATATTTCTAATATTTTATCATTTCATTAGATTCAACATTACTGTTTTCTTTCATACAGTTTTATATGCATTGCTTCAGTTGAGTTTAATTAACAACAAATGAAATGAAAATGTGTCATTGTTGATAGTTTTCCTGGCAGGCAATTAAAAAGGGGCATGGTAAAGACGATAGGCTGTATATTTTTTCTGCATTCTGTTTTATAATAAATACTTATGGAGAATAATTTTAAACTTTAAATAAATGTCTTATTTTATCTTTCGTTCTTTTTCTTATAATTCTCAAATTAGAGAAATTCTTATAATTTCTCCAATTTGCCGAGGCTTCAACTTTGAAAACCACTGGCCTATCCTGTTGGGTCAATTGACGAGTCAATAAAAAGGTGAAAATGCAGATACCATATGGCACTATCAACAATTTACAGTACATACCATATAATTTTTATGGATTGATTGGGTGGTCTGTTACTTTGATTCCAATTGGAATTAAGAGCCGAAACTAAATTAAAATGCACCATATCGTAAACACCTGAATCAGAAATGCCCAACCCCATTGACATTTAATTTGAAAGCAGAGCTGTAGTATAAACTGTTCCATAACCCAATTGAAAGAATAAATTATTTAGACTATTCGTTTAGGAATGCCAAATTGATTGGCGACCAGGCAGTATTCTTATGTACAAAACTATTGCAATTATAGTGGAAAAAAGTTAATGGGAGCTACGGCGACTTCGTCTGGAGCCGTAAATCCATCCGTCATCATATAATCATAAATATTTATTATAAAAAATAAAATAAAAACATGAATACATATAATATACAGCCGTTATAACCATAACTATAAGCACTAAGGGTCCTTGTTAAATTATTTTAAAGTTAGAGTTGCAAGAATTACGGCATGTTGGGTTTCCATGTCACTTTCAGTTGGAGAACATGCTAGACTAATGAAAGCAGGTATTAAAGGAAAGGTCGTTCTTGCTAACTTCAAGCTCAAATCAAAACAGTATCGCACGTCTCACACATTGAAGTGCATTGTTAAGCAAAGCGTAGTGCTACGGCTTCGTTGATACGAGTGGTGTCCGTCACATTGTTTGTTCTTATTTACATAAATAAGAACACATGGCTGTGTAGAAGTATCAGATACTTTTTTCAACACTCGTAGAGAATGGTAAGCTAATGATGAGCTAATGCGATGAGATATTTGTTGAATTTGACAAAAGGTCAATTAGCTTACATTTAGCTTGCAGTTATTGACTATACCTTTAATTTAGCATCCAAGGAGAGGTTTATATGGGTCTTGAAACTGTATCTGTATTATTTTATGCAATGCTCTTGTAATGCTATTATTATGCAAAATGAAATATAAACTCCTATGTCTTTTCTGTGCTTGTTTACGTCTCAATATCCTCAAAACTTCGATTCTAATATTTGTACAGCTGAACATTTACACAAGCCTTTCTCAATAAACCCCTGATCCTTTCATTGACATACAATTTGCACTGCTTTGTTTGTTCATGCCAACTTCATTGTTATTTGTAAAAACCCTTTGTTAAGACTCAATGTCCCTGCATAATACTTTTCATCAACTTTTTCTTAGTGCAACAACACAGTGTTGGTGCAAGGCAATCAATGACAGTCCATTAAGGCACATACAGTAAGTCCTATATATTATTCTCCCAGCTTTTTAGTTTCTTAACATTTCAAATTAGCTAGTTTTCTAACTTTTTATACACAAAATTATTACATTTAGCTAATGAATAAAAATGCTATGTTAACTGATTTTATGTTGGGGTTATGAATATATCTTTCGACTATGTGGGACTTACAGCCTTCAGTAAATGATATGCTGACAAACTGTTGATGCAGGAAATATATGAAGACGTGGAAGTGGAGTGAAATGCTTCTCATGGCTAATACTACATACTACATACTACAAATACTAAATTTTGTGAGCTGTCTTTAGTACACTGACAAAAGTAATAGTCCAACTCTGAGGACAGAATTAACACTTTATTGGACGATAATTAATTTGCAATGTATTACTGCCAATTAATGTGTAATATTACAGAATACTAAGCACATCTTAATCTTGCCATGCTGTGGAACAAATGACCACTGAGCGAAACAGCAAGACAATTACGTTACTTTACACGGCCACATCTAAATTTCAGTTAATTTATAAAGAAACACCATTTTGGTACTGTTCCAACCCTGTAAGCCCATTTATTATTTTTTTATTGTGATCACAATTAAACAAACAATCAAGCTTATTAGGGATTCTAAAATGTGGAAAGAAAACAAACATGCAGAAGACACTGTAATTCTGTTAAGAAAATAATTTTTGCAATGCAATAATGCATTTTCAAATACTTACCATGTCAGGATTACTATATTTGTTTTCAGTTAAACCATTGTTTATGAAGTGCATGTTTACTTGCTATTGTATGGTTATTGGTCTTTCTAGACCAAAGAGTAACATACATACAACTTATCAAAAAACCCATGGATATGTTGACACAATTGTACACATTAAACTGGCAGAGAAAGGGCTTTCTGCCTTGTCATTATTGAGGACACTACGTATCTCTCAAACCAGTGGCACAGCAGATTTTTTTTTGGTGGGGGGGGGGACAAAATTGTGGGGGTACATTTCTCAACTTTTAAGCATGTACAACTATGCTTGAGATATTTTGCAATTATAATTGCAAAATTAATATATTTTTCTTAATACTAAAAACTTAATGGGAAAAACAAATTATGTCATGGGTGAAATCTTTCCCATCCGGGACGTGAACCCTTCTGCCCCCTCACAAAAGACAGGCACTCTAGAAAATACACCACTACAGTATAGTTGAGAGTGATATATAGATAATTTATGGCTGCAGCACAACTGTCTTGCCACATGTTTACACATGGTCATGACATGGACTATCTGCACCAGTCAACATGCCTACATGATCACTGGTCAACGACAACAACACACACCATTATATCCCTTTTAAAAATTTTTGTTGTAAACTGCTCTCTATTTGAAATATTCCCCTTCCTAGAACGGTCAATGTACAATCCTATGTTAATGCACGGGGGAATTGTCAAGCTTTTAGGGAACATGCCGAAATGGTGCACGTTTTACATGTGGTTTTACATCCTCAAAACTTAAGAGGGGGTGTCATATTTTTTTTGCTTATCTGAAGTAAAAAAAGCAATAGGAGAAACCAACATAAACACACACAAGAACAGGACATCAAAGGGATTGTATCTGATGATCCAAGGTGGAAACTAGCTTCACTGTATGGTCAGTAAAGTTTACTGGTGTGCGATTATGAGATCCAGATCGATGTGAGACTAATCCTGGGGCGCTAAACAAATGTCTAAAGCAAGCAAAGATAATGAAATCTATAGGAAGTCATAACTAAACATTATCTTAAAATAAAACAATGTAGGCTATTGACTTACCCTGTTATGTAAGGACATTGTGGTTCCTATAGTCTATCTTAAATGTTTGTCATTCACGTGAATTGTCAAGATCGTGCATTGAGACTGGTGGAATTATATTGTTATTAAGATGTAGCGCTCAAAAGCATTTTGTCATTCTACTTCTCTGATATTTCAGAACTATTATTTGAGAAATGTGCTATTATTTCCTTTGGAATATATCTAACTGTTATAATAATCACAATTAGCCTACATGCCAGTTGCAATAACTATATAATAATGTTCCACATAACATCCTTTACAGCTTCAACTTTCCATATCTTTGTACAATTCAAAGCAATGCTAAAATACCGTTTACAGAAAAGACAAATTAATTAAACATGATCAAATGTGAACCACGTTGTGATCACGTGAGATGTTCATAGAGTAGCCTGTGGGTTTGAAATGGCTAAGCAGTTTTATTATTGCTATATAATAGAATTGGAGAAAATATGAGTGTTTAACAGTTCTTGCAGATATGATCACAGTAACTTTGCTTAGCTTTCATTCCATATTACAATATATATTGTAAAGATATGGTTTACTTATAGAGGCACAAAGTAGTTCACAAACCTATTCATTTGGCCAACCACAACACTATTGCCAATGCTGAGAGATGCAGAATTTAAAAAATACAATGCTTATGGGATAAAAACAACATAGAACGCCTGTGTTTTAGTGTGTGCGGCTTCAATTCTACATGTATACAAAGCCTTCATTTTCTACCATTTACTAATTATCTATCATTTGTTTCTTATACCATTATAGTTTAACAGATTCATGACAAAAGGGGTTCGGACAAGCTCTTGCTTTACAGAGCAGTGGTCAGCTAATCAATGTTCCCATTGTTTGCTTGTTCTATCCAAACAGCATTACTAAGATAAAATGAAAAGAAAGGGATAATTAATATAAATTGTATTGCCAGCTTCTAAATTGCATTTTTTTAAAGCTTCCAGGTTGTGTGTTGTTTTACTGGCTAACCTAACCTGACATGCCAGAGGAATTGTTGTTTTGGACTGCACTGTTATATTAATCCAAAGCACTACACAATAAAATCACAGCCACATATGGATGTGTATAGGCACACATGGCCATAAAAACATCCATGGTGCAATAAGGCATCACAAATTTTGGCAAATTGTAGTAATCTATGTCTAGAAACCATTTCTTCAATTGACTGATGTAAGTTATTATATAGCCTTCTACTACTATGTACATCTTTAGTAGCCTAAAAATATAAACTAGGCCTGATAATCTGGTGTAAACACGATTCACTGGCATAAACAATAAAACATTAATCAAAAATAATAAGACAGACCTTTATCATGATATACTGTATGGTCACCCCTTATTTGGAAAACCAGCTGATATACTTAAGTGACTACAGGTGAAATCAGGTGAAGTCAATATCTATTTCCCAATCTTGCAGCAGAGACTGCTCAGTGCGGATGAGCCGTGACGGTTTTCTGCAGAATCTATGGTGGAACTAGTCAAACGTGGCCAACTCAATCTCTGCTAGACCCTGACAACAAAAGGGAAAACATGCAATGATATGCCATGATCCTAAAGTCCGCCCTTTTGTAAAGTATCTACCGTACCATACGTGATATACACGCACGTTTTTGAGGGGGCGTGTCCAGAGGCTGCAGTATGCATTCTAATTACTATAGGCCAGGGGTCGGCAACCTTAGGCTTAACCAATGGCACACTGGCAATATCTTTTTTTTAATCTTTATCTTATCTTAAAAAATATAAAAAAATAAAGTAGGCTGCACGCTCATCGGGTTTATATAGTACGATGTTTTATAATCCGCATGGGAAATGTGCCTACATTACGTTATGACTTCCACAGACATTGCCAGAGCGCAGCCTAGTTTGATTGATCCATCCGCTTACAGAAAACACAAGCCTCTGATTGGCTACCGTACCGTAGTAGCCGAGTACTCCGCTGGAGCCGGACTCCAGAGCGGGATCAGTAGCATGAATGCAATGGCAGGTTCACTAGCTAAGAAAGTTAAAGCAGTAAATGTTTGGGCATTTCAGCCCTCCTGGACACGAGAATGGGGTTTTGTGTTACAGAAGGTACTTACTTTGTGAGTACTAAGTGTGTACTTTGTCTTGAAAATGTTTGCCGAACATCGAGTGTTAAACGCCATTTTGAAACCAAGCGTGAGAAAACATTCAAGGATGGGGCAGAGAAGTAACCTGACATGCCAGATGGATTGTTGTTCACAACAATCTCATGGCGAAATTGAAGCTATTGATGCTATTGCAAAAAATGTTGCATCAGAAAATACATTATGGATGGATGGATATATACAAAATATATATCCATCCATTCATCTCCCGTTTATCCGGAGTCGGGTCGCAGGGGCAGCAGCTCCAGCAAACCTCCCTTTCCCGAGCAACATCAGCAAGCTCTTACTGGGGGACCCCGAGACGTTCCCAGGCCAGTGTAGAGATATAATCTCTCCACCTGGTCCAGGGTCTTCCCCGAGGCCTCCTCCCAGCTGGACGTGCCTGGAACACCTCCCAAGGGAGGCGATGTCCGTACTACCTCAACTGGCTCCTTTCGACAAAAAGGAGCAGCGGCTCTACTCGCGGATAGCTGAGCTTCTCACCCTATCTCTAAGGGAGACGCCAGCCACCCTCTTGAGAAAACCCTTTTTTTTGGCCACTTGTACCCGTGATCTTGTTCTTTCAGTCATGACCCACCCTTCATGACCAAAGGGTAGGGTGAGGGTAGGAACTACATTTACTAGGTAAATCTTAAGCTTTGCCTTCCGGCTCAGATCTCTTTTCATTTCGTACATATTTACATTTATTTCTGATGAACAAGATTAATGATTTCAAATCAGATTCTTCATAAGCATGACGTTCTTGTATTATTATCAATGTTTTGCTTGTTATCTTAATTCTCCTCATAAGTGAAATTTATAACTTGATATATTGTAACCCAAATTTGTGTAATTTTGGTAGATTTGATTTCAATTCAGATGTGGATGTTTTTCATGGATTGCATTTTATACAGTTATATAATTATAATATCCTGAGTATGGGAGAAAACATTCTTTTAAATCAAATTCATGGTGCCTATAGCTGGAATAAAATGACAGATTCCTTATTCGATTTTGAAGAGATGTCATAATTAAACTTAGACCTTATATGACACACTGATTAACAAGGCATTTTGAAAACGGCACTTTATATCAAAAAGGTTGCCGACCCCTGCTATAGGCTATATTTACATGCAGCCACACAGCAATGAGAACAAGAGCTCGGCTCAGCCTATAACAGATGGAGTGATGTCAACCTCGACTCAGGATGAAATTAATCAAATCAACTTAGTTAGAAAATAGTTGATTGTTGCTATATTCAAAAAAAATATTGTTTATGTAAACTTTAAAATATCCTTGTGTTGTTATGTTAAAATAGTAATGGCCTACATGTTGATATGACACATTTAACATTAATTTAATGTCTGGTTGTGTCTGGTTTGTGAAAACAAATAACTAGATAATTAAATGTAAAAAAATACATGAAATCAGTGTTTGTCATTTCACATAAGGTATATTAAAACACAAATGCATATGTAGCCTATATCCGGTTAAATAGGCAGCTTATCTAAATAAGAAAAACGGTTGAGAAATGTTCATATAGACGATGTGTTATCAGAATAATAATGACATAATTATTATTTTCCACAGTATACAATAATCTGTATTAATGTAAATGCAATGAACAAATGTCCTACAATTTGTTGATTTCCTAGTCTAGCAGAGCCAGCCTTTCCTTATGGAATGTCGCCTACTTGACATGCGAGGTTTTTTGATTGACATGCAGACAAATTTAACTATGTAACACAATGACCAATCTGATGTTATTAAACTTGCACAGGATAACAAAACAGGAGTCTGCTAGTAAATATAGCACTGCACTATCGCTGCACCGGGAACTACAGAGACATACTTGTGAGTGTCAATGCTAACAGCCAATGGATATCGACAGTATTACTTCCCGAAAGACAAGTCATAGAGCAAAGTGTCTAGCATGGATGTATTATTTCTCAATGTCAAGGATGCTTCCTTGGTAGGACGTATTCTTCCAAGTGCCTTTGTGATGGATATGATTATATGGAACATAAGTTAGACATTTTGTTGGTTATAATTTGGAGCTAAAATAATACAGTGCACATTTGGTTGGTGCAGATACATTTGTTTTGTTGAATTTCATTTGAAGTTGAGTTGAACTTGAAGGGGTTGAGGTGCATGGGACTACTTGCCTGCATATTTGTTGGACGGGAGGAGTATTGTGCTCATTCATAGTGTTTACTTTCTGTGGTAGTACCAAAACCAAGCAGGAAAATTGCGTGTGATTGCTTATGGTTGTGGTACATGCGATCTGTGATCGATGGTTGTGACTGGAATTGCGGACGTTTAGACTTGCCTGCTTTGGCCATACTGGGGAGCTCTCGCTGCGGTGCTTCATTCTGAGTAAACATCGTATGTAAACTCTGTTCTATATTTCGCCTTTTCAGGTAAAATTATAGGTTGTTGCTGAAGCCGTTGATAATCGTAGTACATATTAGTGTTCTGTTTCATAAATAATATTATTGTGGGTTTTAGGTTAATTTGATAATGTTTTACACACATCGCGATGTACACCGGTCTAGCAGCCACACAAGGTGTGTGTGCGTACACATTTGGTACCGGTAGTTTAGCTCCTGATGCTAATGAAAGCAGCCATGCTGTTGCCCGCTAAATGTGTGTGTGTACCTAATCGACATTTTATGGATTTGTTGTTTAGATTACATACATATATTCTAAAAAATATAGTCTATAGTAAGGTAAAAGTAAGTTGACAAAATTTACAAGTAATGGTATATTATTTTCTGTAAATGTAATATAGACTACAGTAGAATACTTACCAGTATTGTAGAAATAACCTATATGTTATACTTGCTTACCTGTTTTTACCTGTTCGGTTTTGCATTGTATCTAAGGGACAAACGTACGCTTTCTTGTTGTATTGTATTTTTGACATGTCATTCTGAGTAAACATTCAAAGCGTGAACATCGTATGTGAACTCTGTTCTGTATTTCGCCTTTTCAGGGGCGTAACACCTTCCTAGTCGGGTAATTCCGAGGCTAGGAAATACATTAGAAGAACACGTAATGGAATGGTGTGCAACACCTTCCCACCTTCAAAATCAATATGCTTAATTAAACCGCACGTTTCTAAATAACAGTTGCAAAAACAATGGATCGTGTTGTTTTGTTGTTAGTTTCGTTTTGCGCCATTTAAAAAAAAAATCTCTAATCTTCTGACGTTCGCACAGGATTGTGGGTATTTGTAGACCACGAAGGATGCACACATGCATCCTAAATCCTCTAATCGAAGGACAGAGTCCTTGGTAGAATTCTAAAGCATCCTAGACATTGGAACGGTACTTTGTCGAGATGTGATGGCATAGCATCCTTGAAATCCAGCCGCTAAGGATCCTTCATTAACATTGAGAAACACCCATGGTGTCGAGTCGAGCGGAGTTGCTTATGTGACGTCGTGCTACTGAAGAAACTGAGACTAGTGGATTACTGACGTAATTTTTCCAAAGCAAAATGGCGTGCGACTGCGCAGAACCTTCCATAAACCTACAGTAGCATGTTTACCACGAGAAGGGGTTAGAAATACCTGCGCTCGTATACATTATAGTACGGTAGAATCCAAAGGGGAGTAGCCTACACGTTTGCGTTGTGATCGAGAAGGTAGTCGCTCTGCGATTCAATCAGAAGAGTGCTGCCTTATGTCAATTGTATCTAATCTTTTACAAGGCGAGGGGTGAGAGAAGAATGAGAGTAATTCCACATCGAATGGGGCGAAATCATGAACGGGGCTGTGTACATTTCGTTTTTCCAAGGGCAACTGGAGTCCGTTTTGGAGCAAGTGGTGCAACTCGCGGTTCAGGAAATAAGCAAGACTGTTGGTTCAAGCCTGAATTCTATGCTTCTGGAAACGGCCGCAAAGGAGCAAGAAAACCAGCGTCTCAAAGTCAAGCTCCAGTCCCGGGAAGGTAGGACAACTGATAATGGCTCCCTGGTTCCCAGTGAGGATGGCAGGGCGACCGACTTCGCAGGCAGAACAAAGCCCGACAAACAGCAAGACACGCACGCCCCCGGCTACGGCACCGAGCGCGGAGTGCCCGCAGACACCCGAAGGTTGGAGCAGAAAGGACGAGTTGTCGGTAAGGTTAACTTAAAACGTATGTCATGTCCATATGTTTACTTCAACTAGACAGTCCTAAAAGCAACGAACAGATCGCTACGTTACGTAATAACGTCTGCTATATCTATATTAAAAATATATAACCAGTCAGGCTAGGCCCATGGACGCCAAATGAGCGTGGAAAGGCCTATCTAGATAAAAAAAGAAAAATGACTCGTAGCCACACAAGACGTGTGCAAGAATGGAGGTGGGGAAATATGACAATTATTTTCTGGAGAAAAAGAAATGTCTGTGATATTATCAATAATAGTAACATATGACAACTTATATTAGGCTAATAACGGCAATAATCATTTATCGATGTTCAAACATAACTCGTTGGAGATGTAGGCCTATCTGAATAAAGTTAAGCACATAATGAGTAGGTCTGCACTGAATATTGTTTACATGCTCACAGGATCATCTAGAAATGTAATAAACATCTTACCAGTTGTGATTTATATTGAGTGGTAACTATATAAGACATTGAAACACATTGTCTTAACTGGACTTAATTAGTGTGTCAGTAAACGTTGTAATTTTTTTTTTTGTATTCGTTTATTTTCTAGAGCAAGTGGCTGCAGTTGCTTTTGTGTTTCTCCCTCTGATTGGCTAAGACAGTTCTGATTTAAATGTATTATATTAAAAAAAAGAATACATGAGCCTATCTTTATGTTCATCTAAGGTGCAGGCTCAGACATAATCCTCCCTATGTTTTTTGTTTTTCTTTAAAAAACTACTCCCTTTACCCCCCCCCCCCCCACACACACACACACAAACACACACACTTGTTCACCATAATCGTGTTCGTCTGATAGCAGGCTAGCCATTACAGTGAAAGCCTGGCCTGTATGTCTACACACCGTGAGCTCCACAGTGTGTCAGCCCCTGACCTCTTCTCTGAACTCTGTGGGTTTGTGTGCTAATGGTCTGTGTTCGTCATGCAAGCAAGTAAAATAGTTGGGCCTAAGTGGCATGCAGGGGTGGGACGATATATGATCTTATCGCGATAAAATACTGACTATAGTCGTATCGTGGTGAATTATCGTTATAATCATACGTATGAATATTTTCACAAGTGACTTGACAAAAGCTGTCTAGCTCCCTTATACAGTCCAATTGTATTGATAAATACTAACTTATTTATTAGCCTGCATCTTTCCAGTCAATCACCATGATGATTGAAGGCTTGGCTTGCCCATTGTGTCCCCCACATAAAAAAATATTAATCCAATTTGTTGAAATACTGGTTTCAAAACTAAACGAATCACACGAAAAGATAAGCATGTGTGTCATGATACAATATAAAAAAAATGTCTTAAAAAAATGTAAGCTCGTGATTCCAATATGTTTTAGTGCCATTTTAAAATAATCAAGCTATTGTTTATCAGAATTATTTTGTCTATAGGATAATCGTGATATACAATGTTCATATTGTCCCATGCCTAGTGGCATGTCATTAAAGCAAGACTTTGTTATTGAACAACAATTGTGTTCGGGGGGGCAGGAGAACTACCTTGAGCTAAATGTCTCTAGAGGCTAACCCAGGGGTGGGCAATCCTGGTCCTGGAGGGCCGCAGTCTTCAACTGCTGACAGGCTGAAGATCTGTCTGCAGATCATGCATTCGTGTTGTTTAATTACTTCCTTTCTGTACAACATGAATGTACACATGGAAACACAGCACTTCTCCTAAGTAATATAACCTCTATATTTAACTTTCTATTTTGTTTCATTGCCCAGTAGTAGGTGTGAATTTGTGACTGTAGCACGTGAGAAGCTGGTCCTCTCTTGATTCAAAAATAAATATTATTAATAAAACAAATTTGGGGGGAGCAAGGCAAAGAAAAACGGCAGCATAAACACACCTAGACAGGCTGAACAAGAGTATAACAACACTTTCATTTTTTGACGCGAAGGGTACTAACACATCTTTCACACATGCATGCACACACAAGATGTGTGGTTGACATCACAAAAGTGTCTGGAGGGCAGTATGGCATTTCCCGAACAACCAGATGCTTGCTCGCTAGCTAGATGCTATAGCAGGCCTAATGCACAGAAGGCTCAAGTGGCGTCGATGTTGCTGGCATATAGTCACTGTAAGCATCACCTTGTGTTTAATTTGTTTTAAAATAAAAAAAATAATAAAAAAATGGTTTGTGCAGAACCGTCTCAGATAAGTGATAAGGCGATGAATTTTAAGGCCCATACTCCAGTTCTGTACGTGTACGAACTATACGCAAACAGCATTGCCAACATTGCTCCACTGTGTACTTTGTCTAAACAAATCTACTTACACACACACACACACTGTAACGATCTCCCAAACATATGCACTGCATCACTTTCATTCTAAAATGCCATGACGGTTCTGCTCCGCATCAGAATGTCGTTCACAGCCAGAGTTTATCACAACAGCTTAGTCATAAGTGCCGTAAGAAAGGTGTGTTGGACACTTGTTGTGAACGTGGATGTCTTTGCAGCGCAACGCATGCAAACACAACAGGCCTACGCGATCGGTAACGTAACAACCATATTTACGTATTTGTCGATAATATCGTTTGTCAGTAGCCATGGCCATATCTTAAAAATGTAAAAAATATAAAGATGACTTGAGATGAAGTAAACCTTTAGTTGAATGTTTCTTGAGGTGACCAGAAATGTTGTCTAAAGCATTTTCACGAGCAGCTAACTACTTGGTGAATGCAGCTTTAAGTGCTAATTCCATGCTGACACATGCAGTTTGAACCCTCTGACTAGTGTAAGAGACCCTTGCTCCACCCACGGGGAGTCTCCAGGCGTCGTCGTGGTGACTTGAAAGGCGGCGTGTCTCTCCCCATGCTCTGTTCTGGTCTTTTCTCCTTTTTGAGCTAATGAGTTGCACTGAGCACAGTGTGTTTCCCTCTGTTATCCATTGTTGTCATTGAGTGTAGCGCTGTTCACATATGGAAGGTTTATTTGTGTGTGTGTGTGTGTGTGTCAAGAGTGGGCTGTTCTGCAGGTGTCATATTTTTTTCCCAGAATGCCAAGGGCAATAAAACAAAGCCCTCTCGACACCCCCTCCCCCCTCCCAATATGTAACCCTGGGACATAAAATCCATACTGCTGCACACGAGTCAGCAATGAAAATCACTCTTGCTTACTCTTCCAGTTAGGGGGAGTTTGACCATACGTCACCGCGTTGTCCCACAGAGACGCTGCGGAAAGTCACTGAACCGGAGCAAGCCGGGGAGCACCACAAACGCTCCTCCACTGAATGGGCTGTGCTGTGCCCACACTCGCTTGCCACCCTTACACACACACACACACTTGGAGCCTTGTCTGGGCGGCTTCACAACAGACACACAAGGAGTTATACGATCATGGAGTTATACGATCATGGCTGTTAGGGGACCAAGGAGTGTGGAGAGAAAACGTTTGTTTTATTGTTTTTATTTATTGTTTTTATTGATTTATTTATAAGCGGTCACACTTAATGTTAGACACACTGACAAATAGTGGCCTTTATGCATGCAGGCATTATCAATTTGATGTAATTGACCTATTGAAAATGCTTATCTGGTTGTCAGCATGATCATTTAATATAGAGGTAAGCAAGCTACAGTGTTGGCTTGAGGGTTTACCAAAAGTTCACTTCACTTACAATGTTTTTATTTTTTTTAAATTTATTCAATGTCTGTTTGAAGTATAACAATTCTGAAAAATGAAGGTCTTTCGATGTGCAGGGTTTTTCTAATCTGGTGTACAGGTGACACAGGTCTGGTGTACATTGTCTTCAAAGTTTGTGTTTACTTGAGTCACTCAAGCATTAGTAGTTACAGAGATGATAGGCAAAACTAATGAAAATGTACAATTTTAAATCGTGTAGATTTGATACAAAATGAAGAAAATGTACTGCCGCAGGCCCTGTAGAACATGCATGGATTGCAACCGACCATAAACTCCTCATAAAATCTCATACACTCTGTTAGATGATCATTTTATAATATGGTCAGGTTCTCGACTACCTGACAGGTCAAACTTCTGCCAAACGGTTGAGGTAGTAGGCAGTGTTGGGCAGTAGCGTCGCTACCAGTAGCGAAGCTACTAGTTAAACTACATTCATGAGTAGCGTAGCGGCGCTGTTTTCTGAATCAAATAGCTTTTCAGTAGCGAAGATACTAATTGATCAAGTAGTGCGGTAGCGTCCAAAGAAGCTACATTTTCCCAAGCATTTCGGAATCTGCAGCTCAAGCTTAAGTCTGCTACGTCATCTATACATCTGAATCAGTACGTGATGCCATCACATACACGGACCTAGGCTACACGTGTAGCCTATAGAAGCACTTCAGTATGACAGTGATGCCGTAGGCATAGGTCTACCAATCACTGCGCTGATGCCTGAGACTTTGATGCAGGGGATCGAGGGGGAATAAAGACAAGACTGAGTTTACGCGATAGAAATAACAGTGAGGGCAGAGGACACATCGTATTGTTTAATAAACAGTTGAACTGAACAGTGTTGCTCTGTTTATTTTGTTTGATTGACTGACACTTTTGAATGTTGGTGCAATAAAATGTAGGGGAAAAAAATAGCTTAAATGTAGTGAACTACTTTTGCCGTGTTACACGTAGCTTAGTTTGCTACATTTCTTTTGGGGTAGCTTCAGTGTAGTTGAGCTTCATTTAACGTAGAGTAACTGGTAACTTAGCTCACTACATTTTCAATGTAGCTTGCCCATCACTGGTAGTAGGTAACGACGTTGTATAGTAACTTACTACTGCTGAACGCTTCTCTTGTATTTAGTGAATATTCGGTCAGGTATGAAATTACATCTCAATTAGTTTTTTGGGGAACTACATCCTGTAGCATTAATATATCAATCTTCTTAGCCTTGTTAATCTCTGGTCTGTTTGGGAGTAGTTCTATTGCGATTTCATTGACTTTTAAAGCTTTTCGTGAACACAAAGATGTCAGTTGACAGTTGCTCCGTGCAACCACGGACGGCTGGAGCTACTGGTTACACAAAGGTGCCATCACAGAACAATGCAAAAGTTGTGCATGGCTTCCATCATGTCTGTAATCTGTCAGTATCTCTTGGCCCGGAAGTGGCATTACAAATCTGATTGTGTTTGGCTTGAGTGCCTGGTGTTAAGGCAAGCCAAAAGTGACTTTTGAGGGGGAAGAGTGTTTGCTCACTCCATTTATTTTTCCGTTGTCCATATTTGTCAGACCCCTCTGGGAATGTGAAACCGTGACCTTCAGGTCAGAATTCAGCCTCTCCCCCTACTCTGCTCATGCCCTCAGCTATTCTGCACCTTTGTGACAGCTGAAACTCGCTCAACCCTGCTCCTGCTGCTAGTGAAGAAACGTGCGTAGTGTAGTGGAATCGACAAGTCAAATAAAGCCTGCTGTTGTGGGCAGCCATGTTTGTTTCTCTGTTACAAATGACACTTAGTCATTATAACAAATTCTGGAATTGTTTGTGCATTAACATAAACTGCAAAATACAAGGACCATATCATGTACCAAAATAACCTACTGTATTTTTGCAGCACATGCACTAAAGTCTGGAATGTATCTAGACATCACCCAGAGTGGCTGTACAGTAGGGCTGAATGATTTTGGGAAAATATCTAATTGAATATTGCAAGGTTGAAGTTAAATATATTGTATATGTAAGATTTAAAATGTGATGGAGCATTACCATATGATATGCCATCACAATTTTTTCTGCTCTGTATTCTAATGCAAAGGTGAGAACATATTAAATGCTTTAAGCATGAATTTATTGCATTTTAGGACAGGCGACAACAAGGCATATTATACATTTTACACATTTTATGGCCGCTCAGCTCAAGTACACATACACATAATTTCAGCACCCATCAAATAAAAATTCAGAAATGCATTTTATTCTTCAAACATATTTGCAAACTTGGCTTGTGTGTTAGAGATGGCACAAAGAAATGCAGGTGGTGAAATCAGTGATTTGCACTACATGTCTCATTAGAGGCTGAGCCCCTAAAAATGTCTGATCATAATAACGTCCCTGGGGGCGCATCCAGCCACACACAACTTCCAGTGTCTGTGCATCTTGTTTAGCCCCTTTCACACATGCTGTATAACCCTGCATTTTACAGGGACCACTCCTGCATGGGGTAATAATGTCTGAACAGGAACAGGGGTCGAAAAACTTGTTTATCTGCTCCCCGCAATTTCTCACATTGCGACATAGTAACAATCCATGGAAAGTGCCGGTATGGCTGATATGTGAACGAAAGCAGAACCAATACAGGGACAAGCATTTAATTCTGGTGCAAATAGTGCTCACATGAAGTGAGCTAACCAATCACTAGACTGTATGTAACAGTTAAAAATAAAATATGCCTTGAACATTAGCCTACAACTTTACACTAATCTTGAGTTACATAGATTTACTGGTTTTGCTGGAAAATTAAGTTACCAACAACTATCTCTTTCGGTCATACTGTCTGTTTCCTGTGAGTAATATTGCTGTGTAGGCTATAGATAACCTACAGTAACAATCCATGTAAAATGCCGGTATGTCTGAGATGTGAACGAAAGCAGAACCAATGCTATAAATAGCTGTACGTTGTTTCAAATCGCAATTTCGATTTGAAAATGAGTAATCGTTCAGCCCTAATGTACAGTATGTAATTACACCAAAATAATCAATGATCTCTGGCTTAACTGATCAGAATAAAGTCTCAATACTTATCCTCCTAGACTTGAGTGCCACTTTTGATACCATTGATCATGATATCCTAATAAATTGGTTTCAGAAATTGGTTGGCCTCTCTGGTAATGTGTTAAATTGGTTTCAAAAGAAAGGCAGTTTTGCGTCAGTCTTGGAGTACATGTGTCTAAGAAACACATTTCTTATGGGGTTGCACAGGGGAGTTGCCTTGGCCTGTTACTATTTTCACTATACATGCTGCCACTCGGTGATATCATTAGGGAACACTGTGTTTCCATGGTTACGCTGATGACACACGACTGTACATCTCCACTGAACCAAATAATCCTGCAGTATGCAACATTTATTTTAAGGTCCTTCTCCTTGCATATAAGCCGCTACATGGGCCAACTACATACCCTCCAGAACAATAAGGTCATCTGACAGTGGTTTATTGAAAGTTTCTAGTAAGAGCAATAAGAAAATTGCAGATGCAGCCTTTATTAACTACGCCCCGAAACTATGGAACTACATATAGCTATCAGGGAATCTGGCTCAGTAAATACCTTCAAATTTTGTTTTATAAATCATTTATTTAAATTTGTTTTTAGCTAGCTTGTAACTGCACAACTCTGCACTGCTAAACTACAGAAAATGTTGCACATGCAATTAATCTATTAGCTTAATCTGTTATCGTATTTTATTTCTTATTTTATCTTAGTTATGTAATTTCAGTATGTTCTGCAGAATCTTTGTAATTCCTACAGTTACCGTCCTTAGTTGGTACAAGGGGATATATATGCGCTTCCTCCACCAGATTAGCATGGTGCTAAACCATGGTTCTGACAGTCTAGCATAGCAACAAAATAATAAGGTTTAAATTTCTCCTAATTTCTCTCATCTGATTTTTTTTTTTAACCATTTTAAAGTGTCATTTCCAAATCATGTTTTATGTATTATGTATATGTATTATGCACCTGTTTTCATTTTTATTTTAATGTAATTCCTTTGACCATTTTTATGAATGTTGTTTCTCTGTATTTGTTTATGGAAAGCAAAACTGTACATGTATTTCCTCTAACGCACTTTGAACTGCAATTATATATGTACCGCAATATCACATTTTGTCAATATCGTGCAACCCTACTATTAGGCATGTTTACTTTTTTCGTTAGCAGATGAAAGTGATGAGGACGCACCTTTCATTGACATCTAAAGTAAATGGAAATCCCATCATGGTTATGTTCATTGTCGTTATGGGAACAGTGTTGTAGGTCGGGAATCCCCAATAGCAAACTGTGTTGTTGCTGTTACACGTATTATGCAAACATACATTGTTGTGGTTGTTGTTTTTCTGTGAGCGGTATAGATTATGCCTTTTTGAGTGATAATGTTTTTTATTACTGGTTTGGAACTTTAAAGAGACACTGCTGTCAGATGTGTGGTATTTTGTGCTTAGTTGAACTTGCGACTGTATGTGTGTGTGTGTGTGTGACAGAGAGACACAGTGCGGACTGTGTGAAAGACTCGTATTTTTTATTTTTTATTGCAAGTTATTCAGCGGAAAAGTGGGTCATCTTATGTGGTCGCCTAGCCGAACACATCAGAGGATGAAGAGATCATGTGTTCTTTATTAGAGCAAAGAGCGGAGAGGTGGGGAGAGAGAGGGAAGAGAAGCAGGACAGGAGAAAGATGCACGCAACAGCTGTAGCTCTCAACGCTGTTTGTGTGTGGGGCTAATGTTGAAAAAGTGCCACTTTTGGCCATGTATGAATAGGATTGGGTATCGTTTGGGTTTTTTACGATTCTGTTGCCAAATCGATACTTTTAAAATGGTTCCGGTTCCTAAACGGTGCCTGAACCGGTATTTTGCTGTTTATTATTATTACAAATTATGATTCATAGTAATTTGTTGGCAGTCCCTTAGCTGCCAACGCTGGTATTTCATGTTTACACTTTTTGGAGGCAACAACCTTAACAGGACCTAGTTATCAATAAGTCCTGTTAAGGATCTTACTCTGGCACTAAATAAAATGGACACCTGTAGGTAGTTTACCATGACAGCTTATACTATAGCTACCGTCTATAAATTAAAATAATGAAGGCAAGAGTGAATGTCTTTTGTACCGCAAACATGCTGCCGCACCGGCATACAGGTAAACAACATCAGGCATATGATCTGTACTGTAACCCGCTATAATTAGACTTAGTCTTAAAGGGCTGCACAAGCCCACGATGCACATAAAAACAACTCACTCATGATTTCTTCCCCCCCCCCCCACACACACACACACACACACACACACACACACACACACCATCCCCCACGTTTGGTGGAATACTAACCCACCAGGACTCCAAACCATGCAATAAGTGTACTTTTTAAGAGGGCCTCTAACCCCCAGGTCTTCCAACCCACTTTTCTTGCTTTTTAAGAGGGCCTCTAACCCCTAGATCTTCCAACCATATAGCTACAAAAGACAGATCACCAGTGTATATTGAGATGCAGTGAGTCTATGGTAAAACGGCCGTACCGGTATCTCCCAAGCGAAAATGAAAAAAAAAAAACTTTTCAGAGCACTCTCTCAGTGACACCAGAGTCTCTGGTGCTGGAGTGAGTGAGTAGTAAACAGCACAACCTCTGTTATTTTAAGCGTACATCCAAGCTCAGTTGTAGTCTGTCTACATAACATTGTGAAATGTGTGAATTAAATAATTTGAGATGCTCAGTAAACGGGCATCTTGTTGCAGCTGAAAATGAGATCTTGTGTGTGTTGAACGAATCACAGAAGCTATGTGGAGTTGAAGAGGTCACAGTGTTTGTCAAAGAGAGGCTGTCAGCGGCTGCAGATGACATCTTTGTTGCAGTTGAAAGAGTGATATGGGAGCTGATATGGGAGTTTTGCAGTGTCTGCAGCATCCTTTTGTAGGAATAAAGTGTTTAACCTAACATCAATTCCAGCGTGTTCTTTAATGGAGTTGAAATAGGAGGAAACTGTTATGGTACGGTCGAGTGGGAACAAAGACCCAGGCGCGGAACACAGAGAGAGGAGATGGCAGATAAAAGGAACAGAGGATTTATTGATCAGGCAGGTGAGTATACAACCGTTGGTGCGGGCTGTAGTGATGAGGAGAGTAGCAGGCAGGCGGGCGGTGAGACAAGAAGTCGGCATTGCCAGCGGGATCATGTTGCAGGTGGGCGGCGAGACGAGGAGTCGGCGTTGCCGACGGGATCATGTTGCAGGCTGCCATCCTCCTAGACTCAATTACTGAGTACGGTAGATCAAAAATACAAGTGTATTTGTGACAGGGGTGAAAGACCCGTGAGGGATAAGGCCCTCCAAAGAAAGTCACAGGGGTGAAACACCCAAAGGGATAAGGCCCTTTAAAGAGGGGGTGAAACACCCAAAAGGGACAAGGCCCTTTAAAGAGGGGGTGAAATATCCAAAGAAACAATGCCCTTTAAAGAGGGGGTGAAATATCCAAAGGGATAAGGCCCTTTAAAGAGGGGGTGAAACACCCAAAAGGGACAAGGCCCTTTAAAGAGGGGGTGAAATATCCAAAGGGACAATGCCCTTTAAAGAGGGGGTGAAATATCCAAAGGGATAAGGCCCTTTAAAGAGGGGGTGAAATATCCAGAGATAAGACCCTTTAAAGAGGTTGAGTGAAATACCAGAAGTACAATTGATGTGAATGTGGTACCAATTTTGTGAGTGTGTCATTTTCAGTATGAATGTGATTGCAGTGCGATATCATATGTTATGAACTGTAGCAGGTACGACCTTAAAGCTAGTACGACCTTAAGACCAGGTGGGAGGTCAGAGCCAATTGGGCCGGCAGCATAATATGGGCTCCCGAATGCACATGAGCAAACCAAACCGTTTTGCTCTCGTCTCACCTCAAGTTGTTGATACACCCTAAGACCTTGGTACGAGTTTACAGCACCTGGTGAAGGTATTTATTATTATGTGTATACTGTAAAATTGTGAATATGCAACTGTGTGTTAATATTTGTTAAATGTTTCCTGTAGTGGTTCTGCGGAAGGATCCGGCGCATTCTGCTATAGACTGTGGAGGGGGAAAATTAGAAATAAATATATTAGAGTTTTGGATCAGGTAACCTATATAGGCTTTTGCCCGCAATATTTCGACCGGGGACCAGAATCTGGGAGACGCACGGACCAATGGGATTGGCTATTCTCAAATACTGACAGCCAAACTATTGGTGGAGGTTGGATCCAACTACTAAGGTTCCTTAAGGTTAACACAGTATTGGTAGATCAGGCTTAAAGTAAAGATCAGAGCAAAACACATTTTTAAGCATCATTAGTTAATAGTTATTATTGTTATTATAGACGCTTCCAGAAGCAGTATCCACTAAAACATGAAGCTATTGATGGGATATCAGAAACATTTGATCAATTGATTAAGGGGGTGTAATTGTTCCAGGAGATGATGCATTCTGTGATACTCCTATGAGACGCAATTTTTGGGTCCATTCATCCATCTTCTTCCGCTTATCCGGAGTCGGGTCGTGGGGGCAGTAGCTTCAGCAAGGGACCCCAAACTTCCCTTTCCCGAGCAACATCATCAAGCTTTGACTGGGGGATACCGAGGCGTTCCCAGGCCAGTGTGGAGATATAATCTCTCCACCTAGTCCTGGGTCTTCCCCGAG
>JAODLL010032019.1:0-22875 GCA_026546735.1 Forbesichthys agassizii | reverse complement strand
CTCTCTCTCTCTCTCTCTCTCTCTCTCTCTCTCTCTCTCTCTCTCTCTCTCTCTCTCTCTCTCTCTCTCTCTTCCAGTCTAGTTTTTGGTTTTGAAGAGACAATACGATATGGAACATGTGATGCAGTCATATATTGAACAATAGAAGTGTTTGACTGCAGAAGATGGGTTTTCTAAAGCGAGTTTGAATGTGCTAGTTATATTCAGCCATGGCGGTGTGTGACTGAGTTTATAATTAAAAGTGTGGGAGTGCAGCCTACCTCTCTCCTCTCTCGCTAGCTAGCTAGCAGCAAATACCAGTAATTGTCTGCTCTTTTGCTTCCAACCGTGTCCACTATCGAAATCACACAACTTGGAGGGGTACAAAGTGAATGCAGCGTTTACAGCAGCGAAGCCATTTTGTTATTGTGGATTGTTAGCCTCCAGGCCTGTTCCCCATCTCGCCCTCCCCCTTCCTCCATCCCCTACCCCCTCCCCTGTCCCCACCCTCCCCACCAGGACACCCTGAGGTGGGTTGACGGCGGGTGCGAACCGTATCCCTTTCTGTCAGTTCATTCCTGCCGTCCGTCCGTCCGTCGTCGCAGCCGGTGCTTTATGCCTGCACACCTTTTAGTTATGGGAACAAATTTACATCCCCCTCTCTCTCTCTCTCTCTCTCTCTCTCTCTCTCTCTCTCTCTCTCTCTGCACCACGCCGCCCATTCCGAGAGCCACTTAGGGAGTGCTTGGGCTTACATGTGCCACTGTGAGGAAAAAATAAATAAAATAAAAACATTAGAGTCATGCTATTTTTATAGCATTGTTTTCCTCCTGCTTGGTTCCACCTCACTGCCTCTGGCAAGCACATACCCAGCCCTCATGGTGCCATATTCCTCCTCCTCTCCTCTCTCCTCCCCTCATCACCCCTCCTCCTCCATCCTCCATGTGTTTCATCCAGACCCAGAGCCGTGGACGCTGAGGGCCATAAAGGAGCACAGCAGTTGGCCCTCGCCTTCCTCATCCAGAGCAATTACCCGTCTTACATAATGGAATTATCCCCTCAAAGGTCACAGCACAGCACATTCTTCCACAGGCCGGGCTGTGGTCATCGAGCACGGCGGTTGGGTGGAGGGGGCTGAAGGGGGTGGTTGGGTTGGGCGGAGGGGGATTAAGGCAGGCAACATAAAAACATTCCATCAGCCTACTGTTGACATCTGTAATTGCTTAGGTGGATTTTACGGTGGCTGTCTCGACCTCCACCCCCCCACCCTAACCCTCCCAGCACCCTGCCTCTGTCTCCATCAACGTTGCTAACTGACTCGCTGTGACACGCTAACCGCACCGAAGCTAACTGGCTCGACGACGGCTTCGCTTCTTCTCTGAAATACAATCATTCCCGGTTGTTTTCTTTTAGCTCCATCTCCCGCCATCGTTCCACAAAGTAGAAAACCAAGGGTGATAGCATTTTCCCTCTCTTTTCTCAACCTACTATAGAGAGAACGTTTAACAAACGCCACATTCAAGACCATGTATGACGTCAATGATGAATGAAGGTTATACAATAAACAGACACAAACTCATGCGGGCAAACAAACAACAGGCATCACGCATACAGTACATGCACAGCTTGTCTACCTGCACACACACGCACACGCGCACACACACACACGTATCCCGTACACATTGACACACATTGATATGAGCTTATTCATAGACCCCCTCATGCATAGCGGAGGAGTTTTCATTGGAACGCTGAATAATTTAACTTGCTGTCTCTGTAAATGGGATTAAGTAGTGCTGGCTGGCTAGGGCTGGATAACAGGTGTTCAGCTGGGGTTGGCGGTCCGAAGCTTGCCAAGGAGAATCACTGAACTTGTGTTCGGGCTGGTTCATAGTCTACGCAAGCTATGCGGACGGAAACGCATCGAGCTATGCAAGGAGGGTTTGATGCGTACTTGCGTAGCAAAATCTGTTGTCCTCATATTGGCAACGCAACGTAAGCGTGCCTGTCGTTTCATCTGAAGTGGCTCAGAGCACCAACTGACATGTTCTATATGTGCTAAAAATGAACTAGCACAGCGTAGCACTTGTTTGCGATCGTGTCTGTGTAGCTTGCGTAGACTATGAACCAGGCCGTAGACTCAACCCGTCAGTGGCACTGATGCATCTATATGTAAAGATGTAAAGTACATCTTATTGGGTTGTCATTGTGTCATATGTTAATACATCAAGATAGATAATATATTGGCCCACAGGGATAAGATGAATGGGCTCCCTCCAAAACGCCATACTTTTTGTAAATGTCAGGCTATGCTAATAACGTTCTTTCAAGTTAAATACTCGATACTGTAGAGTATAAATGTTGCTGTGTTACTATCTTATAGTGTCTTAAAATAATTATTTCATGCTGCCATTTCCAAATTTCAGGTAATTTGTAGTTAATTAAATAAAAAATTACATGACAAAAAGAGGATGATCACATTTCCCACAATGCACTTCTGCTGTTTTACCCTAGCACAATACAACAACATTAAACATACATTGACTTTCACAGGTAAGCATCATGCTTTTAATTTAAGTCATATAAACATTTTTTCAAATTACAAAATCAAAAATTTGAGTTCAGCACAACAATATATAAACCATACAAGCATGTCCATTTTGGCTAAAAAGGGCTTATATTTGGAGCAGAGAGGTAGTGTATGAGAACGTCATAAACTATAAATAACACGGTGGGATCAGAAATGGGCCAGCGCAGCGTCCCAGAGAGGGCGGGGCTTCACCCTTGGGGGCATACGGCCTCTCCCGGAAGTTTAGCTAAACTCCCTCTCGTTAAGGAAAATGTGTGCAGGCGCACTGGCAAAGCGTTGGCATGGCGCCGGGGTGGGTGGCGTGTGATTGGAAGCAGCAAAGATGCATTCGTCTGACTGACGAGTTCATTGTGCTATAAACGCTGACAGCTAGCCCAGCAAAAGCTGACAGGACACGGATGATGTCTGCGTTAGGGGGATGTCTGCGGAGTTGGAGGGTCCGACCTGCCTTGCTGCTCCAGCCAAAACAGACTCCATCTCACGAACATTAAGCCCCCTCTCTCATACTTTCTACTTTCCCCTGTCTCTCCCTCTCCCTCTCTCACTCTCTCTATCCCTCCATCTTATGATATCTGTATTAGGCCCCGAGGGGCCTGACAAGCCATGCCGTTATTGGCTGATGAGGCTAACGATGCTTGCCTGCTGCCGTGCGTTGCCCGGGTGATAACACTGGTTGTCGCTCTGGTGCCAATCGATCTGTCAGCACCGGGGCTTAAGCCGCGCCATAATTGGATCTATGTGGTGCCACGTGGCCCCGGAAAGCCTCGGGGCTGGGACACTGCCAGCGCAAAATGAGAATAAAGTGGCAGAAAAGAGGAGAAATACAAGCGGGAGTGTGTGTGTGCGCGTGCGTGCGTGTGTGTGTGCGCGCATGCGTTTATGTGCATGTGAGATAAGATGAATAATCTCCAATATTAATTTGTCATGTACATCTAAAATCTATAGACACATTTTCAATATTATCCAATTCTTCCCAGCTGCCACGTATATAATGTCGTACTGTGCATGAAAGTATGAACATGCATCTGCAACCTACAGTGTGCATGCATTTTATATTGTATTGAAATACTTCAGTTTACACAGCTACGGAATAGCTAATGGCCTCGTATTTGAATAGCTGCACCCGGGAGATGCTTTAGCGACATGTTGTGAACAAGCCCTGTAATGACAGCCAGCGTCTTAGGAACGCGTGCGGTACAACTTTATAGCGTCCCTGTGAGCCCGCGAGGTGCGGAGGAATGATGGAGAGGAGAAACACTGAGAGAGGGGCGATGTGGAGTGGTGGGGGATGATTGAGTTGAGCACATTACAGACAGTTACAGCGAGATGCGTCCATCTGTTTTGTGGGCCTGGCCAGGGTAACCTTGAGGCTGTCACTGCATTTCTAGCTCCCACCCCCTGGCCCTCACGGGCTTGGAACGCCTGGCCACAGACACATCCATCAACGCACGTTTCCCAGACACATTTTAGTAGGAGCCGCAGCACATACAAATCACCTAATCAATACCTCTAACACCTAGCCTGGCATCCGGGCTTTGGGGCCGAGCATTGCTCAGTACGTATATGACCCAGCCACGCTGTTAACCCTGTAACTGATATTCTGTTGCTTTCTCTATGAGGTTATTGCTTTTTAACCTGACATGCCGGATGAATTGTTAGTCGCAAGTCCATCCGGGAACATATACTTTGAAACTGTTTGTAAAGGGCAGGTACTTTCAAAAAAATAATTGGCAGTTGATTGAATGAATCATCTGATTGTTTTCGCTGTCGACACACGTAACCACGCCTGTATAGCTATCAATACGACGCTGATTGGTAAGATCAGTTCCTAGTCGAACACATTAATAATGACAAATTAAAATTAAACTTGAAGCTCGTGAGCTCAGGATGGTGAGTTTATTGTCCGACTTGTCAAGTAAGCGGGTACTGACGCAGTTAGCCAGCGCTGTGTCCAAGACTTTACGTAAAGGCTGGCTCTGTGAGACTACCCTAGGGGCAACAACAACTGCTTTAGTGCCGTGCGTTGCTCAAATGTGGGATTTCATGGCGACTGCAGGCAAAACACTAATTATCCTAACGTGCGTGAACTGCACTACAGTGGAAGCTTTTCAAATACTCAAGGACTCACATACTTTTGCTTATCTTTTACAAAATGGATGATGCTCCTTTTCCAACAATCGTTGCTTATCCAACCGCGCAGAACGGACGGGTTGAAGACCACGTCGAGGACACACAGTGAATGCCGCGTGTAAGCTAACTTAATTGGAATCTTTATTCTCATGAAGATAAAAATACCTATCCAACGGGCTGCCTCTACCCAATTTACTATGGCTTGTGGATACACGTGCCTACTCGCACGCAAGCGGGTGTAGTCAGATGCCCTACCGCCCCCAAGCCCTCCAAACCATGGCTGTGTGTGTTGGTGTGTTAGGTGGCATTGTCTGGGAGATGAGCGGAGTCCACAGGCAGCCTCTCATCAGATGCTCTCATGGCTGCCGTGAATCGCTGTGCTCGTGCCACATGTGGCGGCCGCTTTGAAACAGACGCACACAAAGTCATTTGTCACTGGCAGACAGCAGCCGCACTCTGCACTCAATCGCAGGGTGTCGCGTGCATAATACACACACACACACACACACACACACACACACACACACACGCAAGCGCGCACACATGCAGCACACACGAGCGCATCCACACACACACACACACACACACACACACACACATAGACGCACACGAATACACACACATCCACACACACACAGACCCACACACACACACACACACACACACACACACACACACACACACACACACAGAGAGACGCACACGAATACACACACATCCACACACACACACAGACCCACACACATGCACGCACACACTCACAGGTTGAGTAGTGGAAACGTCACCTTCCCCTTAATACAGAGTAATAACTGCCGTTGTACTTGATGTCAGTCTCTTTGGAAGAAAGTGTCTGTTACAGAACTTGACCTAATTATTAATAAATACTTTAGTTATTGTACAGTGTGTGGAGCTTATACTGATCATAAGTGGGGGGGGGCATGTCCTGGAAATGTATACATTTGCACCCAGAAACTCCCGGCAACACGCCTGTTATCACAAGAGCACCTAGAGCTTCTCTGAGCTCCTCTTCCTCGTTCTCCTAACACCGTATGCTTTTCTCTGCCCCATCCTTTGCCTTTGAGACAACACAGCCACCCCCCTTCCTCGCCCACGATGATTGCTAGCTCAAGAGGGACGACCCGGCCCCTCAAGAGGGACGGCCTGATCCCTCTTGAGCTGAGTGCACACTGCAGTACCCAGCCCACAGCATTAACCTGACAGCTACACCAGAGCCATGGAAATAACAGAGTTACGCCAACACCCAGAGCCATGGAAATAACAGAGTTACGCCAACGGAAGGTCGAACTTGTCAACGATCACATGGTTCACAGAGAGGCAAAACCTATGACTACTATTATTAGTTTCCGGAAGTGCTTTATGGGCAGTTTTGAGAAAAAAAAAAAATTTAATTAATTAATTAAAATACATTTTTTGTTAATTAGTAGTCAATAAATGCACCGATTTACATTTAGTATTATTATAGTATTTAGTATTTAGACTAACTTCCGGGAACTATTTTGAGACTCCACGATCCGCCATTGCTGTAAAAAAAAAACGGTCCATTGGCGTGAGATGGCGTAACTCTGTTCTTTCCATGGCTCTGGGCTTCACTATTGTACATACAGAAGGCTTGGACAGACATTAAACTCTTGCTAACTTCAAAACTGCATCAATCTGTGGTCCTCCACGGCACCACCTCACACATAGAAACACATTGTGAAGCAAAGCGTCGTACTGCGGCTTTATTGATGTGACCGGCTACTATGTAGGTTCCTATACCGAGGCTGTGTAGAAGTATCGGAATATTCTTTCCGCACGCACAGAGAACGGTAACGCGAGGTGATATATGGTGAATTTGACAAAAAAGTGTATTAGCTTACATTTAGCTTGCAATAGCTGACTGCACCTTTAAGGAGCATGGTGGCTAGAGATGTATGAAATAAGCTACGGGGAAGACGTTTAGGCAGGTATGAGGTCACTAGAACCACCGTGCGTTTCAATAGCTGTATACACTGAAGTTATTTGTCTTGTTTCCTTTGTGGCAAATGGACCACTCTTAACACTCACCACATACAGGCTTTTATACGTAAAAGTAATTGTGAGCCTCTGGCAACATAATTAGTAGGTGAGGGCAGACGTACATGGCAGTCGTGTCATTCTTCGGGTTGCCATGGCAAGGTGATTGATTTAAACCGCGAGGTGCTCAGAGCGAAGGAAGAAAGCGCGGTCGTATTTGATGCCTTTCAGACATTAATTTCTCCACCAGGAACCCCATGGTGCATTAGAAGGGCACTCCAGCGCTTTATGTGCTCACAAGGAGATGGTCGTCTCAATGAAGATGCAGGTTTTCATCTCGTGGACACCTGCTAGAGGCAATTACCCATGGCATTTTTATTTCCAAAGAGAGCCGGCACACATCCTTCCCTCATACTCAGGGAAGGGGAGAAATACAGTGCAGTCGAGCTTGTGTGAAGCAAATGCATTTACAGCCGACAGGTTTGCCAGGCAGAAGCAATGGAAACAGGTGTGGGCAATCATCTAATCACCTGATCCCACAGCAAAGGTGCATAGGAGCTGTTGCTGTGGGATCAGAGGGCAGACTGACTATATTAACAAACAATATATGAATTAAAGTGTCTGGCAGCCTGGTACACAAAAACCTGTGTTTATTGTACACGTCATTCTTTTGTATGTAGTTCCGCTGCTTGCTGCTAAATATAATATGGTGCGATAATGCAACCTCTGTAACCATTCATACTGTATGTACACAGTATGGGATTTCACTTTACCTTTTGCCTTTACATCTCACCTCTCTCTCCCTCTCTCCCTCCCCTCTCTCTCTCCCTCCCTCCCTCTTTCTCTCACATGTCTGATTTTCTCGCCTTGGTTGCCAGGCGTCTGCAATTATTGTGACAGCAGCTCTTCAGTTGATCACTTAGTCCTCCACAGATGGTATCTGGATTACGCAAACGGCTTTTGAAAGTTGGTACAGTGCACAGAGAACCACGGTGTACAGGTTCCCCCGCCTGTCTCTGCACAGGAGAGTCACCTGTGAGAGACGATACTGTAGCAATGCCTCGTACCGTAGAGCTTTACCAGAATTAAATATAACCAGATGCAGTTAGAGATGCAAAGAGTTCTGCCTGTGTTAATATCCATAGAGTCCAGTGGAGGTCGGGACGCACTGTTCACACAACCACATACAGTTATCGGAGACTGATGTGCAGATCCAAATGAATGTAGTGTTAAAGTGTGGCTCATGTTGAATGTGTCGTTAGAAGCCTGATAACGGCCCATTCATATGAATCAGGTGTGTTGGAGCAGGGAGACATCTAACGTGTGCATGGCAGCGGACCCCCAGGACCGGGACTGGGGAACACTGCTGCCGAGTATGTTTACTGTTAGAAGAAGTCATGGTCCTGTACAACACCAGCCTCTCCCGCTTGTCCCAAGGTTACTACGCCTCATTCACGCACACGCACATGCACACACACACACACAAGCACCCCCGTGCACATGCACGTGGGCCCGCACGCACGCACGCACACATGCGCATGAGCCCAGACACACAAATTGGGACAAGGATGCCATTTAGATCTGGGTCCTGGGTGTCTTTAGCTGTCATGTATTTAATTGGTGACAGGCCACCCAATTACCAGACCCCCATTTCAAATGTCTGGGATGGGTGACAAGTGTGTGTACTAGTTTAGTGTGTGTTTGTACTAGTGTAGTGTGTGTACTAGTGTAGTAGTGTGTGTGTGTGTGTCTGTGTGTACTAGTGTAGTGTGTGCTGCAACCAGTTTAAAGTACGTTGACAATTCCTGTAATGTTGGCTGCCTTGCTTGACCCAGATATTATTCAGTCCACCCTCTCTCACACAGACACACACACGCACACACACACGCACACAAACACACATTGCATTAGGCGTGTCGTTCATTTGAAACGTGAGCTAAAATGGCAGCATGTTTCCTCCACCCCAAGTAGTGTCTAGCAGCAAATACAGTAGTTATAACACAGAGAGACATGCATTAGCTCCAGAGTACATGTAGCTCTCAAGAGATACTGTATCATGTGTTGTGCCTTACACTGTACATGGGTAATGCCAGAGACATCGTATAGAGCAGTGGTTGTCACACTGGGGGTCGGGACCCCCCCGGGGGGTCACGAGACCCATAGGAGGGGGTCACAAGATGGGCCTCTGCCCAGTAGGCTTGCAGTGTACTGGCACACTGATCAATCTGTCGCTGGGAGCACAGTGTTCCCTCCATGTACACGTATGTGGCCGACCACGCTCCCGCTGCACAGCTAGCCTGCCCAGCGTCCAGTGTGGTAATAGATTTATCAGCAGAGTGGCTTTACCAGGGATTCTGGATAAAGACCTAGCAGCTGGCGCTCTGCATGCGAGCCTGATCGATAGCGAGATCGATCTAGGTTAGCTAAAGCTCTCCTGCGTGCCACTGGTTTAGAAAATGGAGTAAAGGCTGTGAGCTGGGCTCTCTCTCTCTATCTCTCTATCTCTCTCTCTCTCTCTCTCTCTGCCGTCCACCAGCAGCTATATTCTTTGTGAAGGCTCGGCGGGACCGATGCTGCAGGACGTCCTGTAGCGTGCCAAACGCTAGGACGGCTGTCCACTCAAACTCACCCGATCTGTCCTCCCCTTTATTCTGTATTAATGTTTTATTTAAATATTTATCTATTTATTTATTGTTATTAGCATTATTATTAGAATTCTAATAGTTTTAGAGTTGTTGTATGTTGTTGTGTTACGACAACAACCCAACATACTTTGCCGCGTGTGAATAGCAGAGATACGGTGGTATGGCATTTGCTGTTCATTATTATTTACGATGCAGTGTATGTGTGTGTGTGTGTTTGAGACAGACAGGGAGACTGGGGGGGGGGGGAGAGAGAGAGAGAGAGAGAGAGAGAGACAGGCAGGCCCCCAGGACAAGCCAAGCCATTACTCTCTTGCTGTTCTGCCTCCCAAAGCTTTGTGTATGCGTGTGTGTGTACATGCGTGTGTGCGTGGGCTGCTATGTTCAGGCCTTGCTAATTGTCTCTCCGTAGTGGGGGGACCCTCATTACGGCCCCCTCACTGTCACGAGCATCTGCTGGCTTCTCCCCCCTCCCTCTTCTGTCCTCTTGTTCTTTCTGCCAGCTAGCATGCTATCGCTATTGTGTTGCATTAGACGGACCCAGTACCACCGAGGAAGAGACGTGGCAGCACACAGGAAAACAGCGAGAGGCCCAAGACGTGAAATGCGACACACAGAGAGAGAGAGAAGGGTGGGGGGAGATAGGGTGAGCGAGGCATACATTCCATGTTTTGCGCTCCGGTGGAAACCTGCTGCTTTTGCAGGGAAACATCTCTCTCAGTGGGTCGTAGGCTGGGAAGGACGTTGGGGGAGCGGGGGGGGGGGGTTGTAGGGTTGGAGGTGGTAGTGCCCTCTGGGACCCCAGCACGGATCAAGCCTGACGTTAGACGCCTGCAGGCCAAGACCTGTCCTGTCCAGTGTCACCCCTGACAAGAAAGGGGGTGGTTGTGTGTGTGTGTGTGTGATGGGGGGGGGGGCGGAATAGAAGGCAGATGCAATGAGGGAGCTTGTCAGAATGGCGTCGCGCAGCATTTGTTCAGCACGGCAAGTTAAAATCCACCGTTTATGCAGCAGAAGGTTTAGCATTTATTGCCCCCATGGGGCAACTTGTCCTCTGTATTCGACCCACCCTAACTACACAGGAGCAGTGCGGGGGGCAGGGACAAACTCCGGTTCTGATGCCAGTACCTTGATGAAGGGCAACGCCAGGCGCATTAAGCTAACAGGCAGGCCGTGTGTGTGTGCGGGTGTGGGGCATGCATGCCCATGCAGAACAGCCCCAGTTGTCTTTCTGCGAGGCAAGTCACCGGGCCATTTATTTTGCCCGCTCGATTCAAGGGTGCAGAGGAACATGTTTTAGAGAGGGGCGTCGGTACAGATGGTGGCAACAGCTTGAATAAAAATGCATGGCTATTAAGCTTCTTATCGCCGGGCTCCCCTGACACAGATTATAAGGGCAGAAATACACACAGTCCGTATCTAGCTACACTTTGCAACATAAAGGTCTAAAGGGCTAGGGTTGTAACTTAAGTGGGGATGCCCCGAGAATAAAAGCATTGATTATGTATAAATGAAACGCCTAATGCATTAGCAGTCAGCGGTCCACAATGGCACTGTAAGATATTTAACATCATCATCTGAGACTTAAATATACTGTAGAGTCTAATAGAGAGTAAAGGACGTGTAATTCTCTAGTCTGTTGCCAAAAATAATAAACCCTCTTCAGAAGTCCTCTCCCATATTTGCACAGCCTGAAAACAAGTAGAGATGATGAGTAAATGGTGCAAACCTTGTGATGTTTACTCCAAAACAGACTCTCCACACCCTTGAAGCTACTTCAATTTAAAAACATTCCCTTAACGCAATATCCTGATTAAAATATTATCAATATGTCCATTTCAAAGAAGCAGTACGTCCTAGTCATTTTCTTAAATCCTTTATGTGCCAGCGTCTGTGGATTGGATGATGGAGTGGCCTATATTAAACATGACTTCTTAAACGTAAGACAAGATAATTATTTAACGACCCCAAGGTTGAACCCATCCATTATGATATGTTCAGCCAGGCATTAGCTCCTGCCAGCGTTGTGGTGCTGCTGCTATGTTTAACTTGGTCTAATTCTTCAGGGAGGCAGAATGAATGTGAATATACTTCCTCTGGGACATACTTTTCGGCTTTCTGTTTTATTATATATATATATATATATATATATATATATATATATACACACACATACACTGTATATATGATTTTTTTTCTAATTCCTTGCCTTTCCTCATAATTTGCAGAGATACAAGACCTCCAGCTTTTACTTTCATTTCATTTATATATTTATTTACTTTCATCATCAAATTCCTTCTAAATTTCATCCGCCAAGCGGTAAAATAATTGCAATGAGGGATGATGGTGTAGAAACCTGTTTAGGGGTGTTAAAGCACAGTTTAGCCCTGCATGAATTAAATGGTGCGGCCAATTTTTAAATGTGGCACATTTCTTTTTAGCATAAAATAATGTACTGTACGGTGCCAGTTGCTTTGAGTATTAGAAACATTATTTCACAGTACTGACATTTCTGTGGTGATCTTGGGTTCAATGCAGATATGTAAACACATGATATATAGCTTTTGCTTTTGCAAGAGTTGAACTGATGTATTACCAGGATAACTAAATCAATTACACGTGTGTTGTAATGGTGGTCGTCCTTGACCCCCTGTCAATCACAGATCAACGTCTCCCGGCGACTTGGACACAGTTCATTAGTTTCAGACGGGCTCCTTTGTGACGAGACGCATCGTGGGTCGATAACGGTAGAGACAATATGGTAACAATTAAATTCATCACGCCCAGAACATTCTCTATGGCTGTGGTAAGTCACCTCTAGGCCACTGGTGAGGCATAACCATTTTGTCCCCAGCTAAGGCCATTAAACCTTCAAGCTTAAAGCCGTTTAAATGGATGTTGAACTTTTCATAGTGTATACAACCTAGACTATGTGGCTTCAGTACATGGATGTCTCCTTTTTTTCAATAGTGGAAGACAGGGTTATCTGTCCTTGTTGTTATTTATGAATGTATTGTCATATAAAGGTCATAGCTCTATATTTGGTGCATGTCATGGTAAAACATCTCATCCCAATTAGAAAAAATCTAACTAAATAGTTCATAGTTGTTAATTACATTGTTTCACACTGTCGGGTTCTTTAGGAGACATTTTATTATTTTCACAGCTACATATTCAGCAACAGTGTACCTGTCTAAATCATTTTTATAGTTATGGTATGAACTATGTTCATGTTATTCACACAGTAGACCGAACTGAGATGGTCAGGCAGATTTATATATCCCCATTGGCTTTCTCCAACCTTTGAATATAGGTTAGGCTAAGTACTTAACAGTATTGTATATCTTATTATTTAGCACCTAGCCTCAGTCAAAGAGTAAGCTTTATTACACTTGTGTAAAAGCCACATTTTCCTCTAGGAAGGTCTGATGATTGGCATTGCAATTACACCCCTAGAAAACCTGGTAAACAAATTGGTTCCTTTTCTCAGTGCCTTCACCCCATCTCAACATGTATTAGCATCATAGCACAGAATGGGACATGATGGTTGATAATAGGCTGTCAGATTTGACTGTTGAAAAGGTGCTTAGTGAAAGTAGCCTGAATATCACTGTAGGACTATAAAGTGAAGTCTGACTTGTGTTACGTTGTGTTAGGCCCACTTATTAATGGTATGCTGTTATGCGTTTTGCAAGATATGATTTATTTCTGCACACAATGGTACCACCTACCTACCACAAGTTATTTTTATTTGTTTGTTATTAATTGCTGTATAAACAAACGGTGCCATTTTGTAGTTCAAGCTAGGTGCTAGCTGTGTGTTCTGGAAGGTTCTTACAAAGCAAGGCGTCTCTATTCTTGTCTTCACACTGTGAAGTTTTGTGATTTTCCCCGTCAGCAGTGGTACCCCAGCAGGGACGGTCCGCGGAGAGCAGGCTCCCTGCATACTGTACGTCCTCCAACCAATCACCTCCGGGCGTCGTGGCAGGTTGACACTGGTTCTCCTGTGCTGCTTTTCACGCCAGTCTGCTTCCGTATTTAGCTTTTATGTTAAATGCAGGGATATGTCATTCTCGAGAACGCTTGCTAACTTTTTTAGCTTTAATCGAAACAAACTCACGTAGGAAGCTCCACCCCCACACATTGAAACACATTGTGAAGCACATTGGGCTTTGTTCTTGTTGATGTTGGTGTTTGCCACTTTGTTTGTGTTGTTATTTACAGCTGTAGACGTACCGAATCAACTTTATTTCACCCACAGAGAACGGTACGATAGTGGAATGTGAGGAGATATTTGGTGAATTTGCCAAAAAAGCATATTATCTTACAATTAGCTTAGAATAGCTGAGTGTACCTTTTAAAGGGTACACTCATTGACCGTGCTACAGTATGGCACCCCCTGGAACGTGTATTATCTTCGTTTATCATTTTCGTACAAGCGCAGACTATACCTTTTAAGTCCTGGCCCAGTGTCCGGATTCTCATATGCTCTGCACTACAACTCATATGGTTATATAATACAGTAATATACTGTAGTAATAATATAACTTGATATTACTCAGAAAGACATTTCCCCTCAACTGTGGGAAAGTTAAGCTTCAGTACCTGACCTATGAGGAACCGCCGTTAAGGGTCGGTGCTTTGCTCATGTCCAGACAGAGCGTCCTCCAACCACGCCCCCGCCTTAGTTTACGGGCCGCGCTGTCAGGGGGAACGATCAAGCAGAATCAATATTCTCTCTCTCCTCTCTGCTCCATTTCTGTCAGCCTCCTCTGTGAGTCATCGCCGTCGTTACGTAAACGACTCTAAGAACGCATGGAGATGCCATCAAGAGAAATTACGCTGGATTCCTGAGTCACGCCTCATTTGATGGACTGGCTGATTTTTTTTAGACTCATCAGTGCTCCTCTCCTTAGGCGGCTGTCAATCACACTAGCAGAGCACATGTCTCTGTGTGTGTGTGCGTGTGTGTTTGTGTATGTGTGTGTGTGTGACCATTAGCAAGAAGTGATACCACTCAGTGGGTGAACTGCTATCTGGGGAGCTCACTTATTTTGGGTTGGGGGGACGCCATACATCTGTATCAGCAGATCTGTACCTCGGATGTGAAAGAAGTACGCCTACAACAAAAAGCCCAATAGAATACAGCACAACAATTGCTAATGATAAAATAGGAATTAAACACAATAATGAATATAGTCTGGGACACAAGACTCTAAACTGCGTCTAGAGTCTTGACACAGTTAGCCAGAAGGTAGTCTTGATTCCAAAACTCTGCCTACTTCACAGTAGAGGTATTTTGATTGACATACACAATGACCATCTACAGTAACTGACAGTCTGATGGACCGTTGCCATGATCGTGTCATATATCAGCGGTCTGCCAATAGAAGCAGTCCAAACTGTCTCCTGCCTCACGGCGACAGAGATTTAATGTTAAATAGCTGTAATAGGGTGCGACGACAGGCACCAGCATCCAATCGACCAGTGTGACAGGAGATCGCGCCCTCACACACGATACACTAGATGTGGCAAAAATACCTAAATAATATTTTCAGAGGACATGCCTCTCCCACTTCCCGTCATTTGTAATTAACATGTTTACTTATCACTCTCTGGTGTGAAAAGTAACAGTCTGTCATAAGTGAGAATAGGGAGACAAGATGTATATTTACTTCAATACGGTTTCACTGTAGTATTTTTAACTGTTAAGTTATTTTGGTTCTTATGCCCTTTACATACTGGATGCTTAGCTGCCTAGCTTGCAGGAATTCCGTTAATTTCCAATCGACTGCAGCGTAGAGTTGCAACGTTGCGTATGAAGTAGCATCCAACCCATGCGTAAGCATGACCTGGCTGTACCTAAAATATAGACATGATTCATTTTATTGGCAAACATTTTACTTGGACTATATCAATAACCACATTTTCCCTGGAGCAATATCAATTTCATTCAGGGTTCGTTACGTTAGCTTACTAGGACCGGCCATTGGACCCGCTAGTATCACCATGAATTGGTATTCATATACCATTCATAGGAGTGATTGTGATCAGAAGGAGTTTGGCGCGTAGAATTTTGCATTGTGGTTGCGTAAAAAACTATGCAGCAACATACAACCAAGGTCGTGCGTGTCTGTCCTTGCACGCAAACTACTGTAAAACAGTACAAGAAGATTAACTTAACTGCACCTACTGCAGATCCTTAGACCAGAGGTCTTCACCAGGGGGTCCAGGCCCGTAGGGGGTCCTCCAAATTATTTGATCCCAAACTTTATTTTGAATGAAAAAATAAAATAAATAAAAATAATACAAAAAATACATTAACATAAATACAACCTGTGCTATAAATATATAAATATTAAATTATTATTGTAATGGCTTAGTAGTGCCTACTTTAAATGGCACTATGCTACCATACATTATTGTTGGCCCGGCAACTAAATATTTTATATATTTTATACCATATGTAGCTATAGCTACTATCATCGTGATACACCTGCATGTTAAGGATTACTACAGTCCACTCTTGCATCCCCATGTCAACTTTGCCAGCCTAGATTGACAGCAGATATGGATATACTGTATAGGCATTCACCACATGAGCCCCAGTGGTGGAAAATCATATTTTTAATACATAGAAAACTGATTTAGTGGGTAGAAGCATAATTTGCCATCGCAATTTCCCCGCATAATGGCGTGCAGCACGCGCTATGATGTTGCACCGTATGACTGCAATTTGATTTACGTAATTTAAACGCCTTGTCCTGACACTAACGCGTTCGACTCATCCTATTAGTCACAATACATTTGCCACAGAAAGGCTTACTGTAAACTAGAAACACCACACTGGGGTGTGTTCGCTCTCATGTGTTCACTTCTCAGAATGGAGAATTGAACACATACATTATATGATCTTCCTCCAAATGGCCTACATTGATAGCCAGCAATATAATATGAATTCATATTATGTGGTATTATGCCAAAGTAACAAGACTGATTATTATTATATTTTAATTTTTTTACTCCAATCTTTTAAACTGAAATCACTTCCCATTTTTCCGCTTGACGTCGAGGTACTGAAGAGAGGCAATAGTCCAGCATCAGGCACTTAAATGTTTAGTAAGCAATTCTAACCCAATACACCTTTTTTGGTCAAATTCAACGAGTATGTGTTTGTGCTGATAAGGGGTTCCTACTGTACGCACTCGGCCTGTAAATGGAGAAGCAAACAAATGTACTGTTATGTGGTACGGACCGCACCACATGCCAGCCTTGGCAGTGTGTGTCCAGTGTGGGTGAGAAGATGCTGAATGCTGAGGCAGCACCCTGAGGGAGAGATGTATTTGCTTTGATGTTGAGTTCGCATTTTAATCATGTTTCTTCAGCATCACATATTCCACCTTTAGGGGAAACCTAAGTGCTTCTATTTTGATAGTATTTCCTAGGTGAGGTATTTGCCTGCTCCAGTTCCCTCCTAATGGCATTGATTGGGTGTGTTCTGATAATGGAAATGGATTACACACGTACAGTATGGTCACATCGCTTCCTAATATGTCCTTAGAACACACACCTTAGCGTGTGTGTGTGTGAGTGTGTGTGTGTGTTTTCTCCCTGCTGTACAGAATATTGTTGACCATTTCACTTGATCAGAATTCCAATTGAACCAGTTGGGGTGGTGGAGTGTGTGTGTGTGTGTGCGTGTGTGTGTGTGTGTGTGTTTGTGTGTGTGTGTGTGTGTGTGTGAACGTGTGTGTGTGTGCACATGTGTGTGTGTGAGACATCCTGTACCACACCCCTGTGTAACCGCCACAGCCGTCCCCACAGCAGCCGCAGAAAGACGGGGCTGGTAATAATAACGATAGTAATATTAATATTAATACTTAATAATAATAATAATATAATTATTAAATAAAATAATAATAATGATATCACTAATAATTATTAGTAGTAATATTAATACTAATATGTGTATGAGGAAATAAAAACAGCAGAGTAAAAACAAATATTCTCCATTCTCGCTTGTCATGGAGTTCATCTGAGGGGGCCTCGTGTCTCCACGCGTGGCCCCTGACACGAGTGATTGTGTGGGGGCGGCTGCGCAGTGTCCCCCCCCTTATAATTAAGTTCCACCACAACGCTTGTGTCCATTGTTAGCTTACATACAGCGCCAGAGAGAGAGAGAGAGGGAGAGACTGTATAGACAGAGAGAGATGGAGGGGGAGAGAGAGCTGAATATATATTTAAATATATATGAGAGAGAGAGAGAGAGAGATATTGGGGAAGTATGTGTTGGGCTGCAGCACCTGCCTGCCTGGGCTCCTGTATAATGTAACAGAGCAACTGACCTCCGACTGACAGAATATCACACTTACTTGCACCAGAGTCTCAGCTGGACAAAGAGTCAGATTAAAATATACCGATGGTGCATATTGCTACAATGGGCGAACTCTATGGAGCATTCTGCCTGACTGTGTTGGCATTTAAGTGCTATTTTCAAAAATGTATTTATTAATATATTCCAAATCTATTGGTATAGTGTTTGCGTGTGCTCTTGTGGGTGACATAAATGTTACAGTATGCTAGGCATCATGTACTAACGTCTTAGTGCCCATTTTACGTGTAAATTCTTCGCACTTTATTAAGCATTGTATGTACGAACCTCACGCGCATCGCTAAAATGCTATACTGCCTGCTGAGTGGAACACAGAACCGCAAGAAGCTTTTCTATTCATGCATTCATGGGAGGGTCGAAGGGAGTTTGGGAGTGTCACTCAAACAAATGGGAGGAGATGGGTAAGGAGAGATCAATTACCTATTCCACTGAATGTTTGAAAACTGCGATGCAAAGCGCATATGGGTTTTGCGATGGAAATACTCCACCTCTAGATGTTATCCCAGTTAGCGCGTTTGTTTGAACAGGGGAAGCGAGCGTCGGCAAGACTAAGAGACGTGTGTTGTTGAAAGAAATGTTTCTTCCACTTCTTTCATTTAATTGTTATAGTCACCCAAACATAATTATGTTGGGGTAGAATTACGCCCCCTTCTAGATCTAGGTTTGACGATATAAATAGGTCTACTTTCATGATCGTTAAACTTGTGTACTGAGTGCTGTTCCATTGCCTTCAGGCAACTTACCGATATGCCTGGAGCACAGACCAGACTACTCGCCGTGTTAGCGCCTTGTTTAGAGGGCGGTGCCAAGCGTTGAATACGTGATCAGCCGCAAGATCAGTACATCCAAGTAAAATACGACGACACAGCGTGCGGTCGCTTTTACTCTTTGCTTGTGCTAACTTGCCTACATGAGGCCCATGTATCTACAGTATTTATTAATGTATTATGTAATACCCTTTATTACTGCGTGTGTGTGTGTGTGTGTGTTAAGGGGGGGTCGTGTGGAGGGGATTGCAATGTATTTCTAATGGGGCTGAGCTATACAGCAGATGGGCAGATCGACGCTTGAGGCGTAAATATGTGAAAATGTTAACTGTGTTTCTCCTCTGTATATATCCTCTGTGTATACTGCTGTATGAAACTATAAAACGGTATAGTGCACGATAGTGCAGGGAGTATACTATTTACATTCACGTGTACAGCATTTAGCAGACACTCTTAAAAGCAACACTTTAGCAGATACTTTCAACAGCATAATGGCAGAAGCATGTCATCAGCGCTTACTACATTTACACCATACAATTCTCAGAAATAATTGGTAGTACCACTAAGTACCAACAAAGTGCCGATAGTCTAAGAGCTTAACAACGGCAGGAGAAATTAAGTAATACATTAAATGTAACTATTTTATAATGCGTCATGTATGTAGACTCCCTACGGCTTCACACACGCACATGCACACACACACACACACACACACACACACACACACACCCAGAGACACGCTACAGGAAGAGAGTGAACATGGTTTAGGCGGGCAGGTCTAGTATGTGCCAAGTAAGACACGTCTTATTTTAATTGAGCGTGTTGAGGTATGAACTTGCTTTAATTTGCAGGGTTGGCTAAACAGATGTAGCAACCAGCAGTCTGTTATCAGTCTGTTATCCACTCGCAGTAGAAATGTGAAAACATATTTTCCATCGAGAAAAGCCTCTGCTCTTCTAATAAATTCTAATAAAAACCGATGCTGTATTGTCTGTCAGGTAAGGTATAGTCTGTCTGTATTGTCAACTCTAGGCATTTTCGACTGGAGTTGTTTTCAAGTCGCCTAACATAAACCGTGCCCACACATTAGGGATTTCAAGCGCTCCAGACTGATTCTTGCGGTCAAACTGAAGCTCACGAGAAGAGGATGGTCTCGTGAGGCTCGAGGCTATATTCATACTGGTACTGTATGTTGTGTTTTTTTTTTCTTCGTGTGAGCGTGCGTGAGCGTGTGAAGTCTTACGCCTTTTGAAGGGAATATCAATGTGCTATCACTGTACAGCATGGGCTTTGATGTCTGTGCCCGCACGATTTCCATTTTCGGTGTGTGCGTGTGCACATGCGCGTGTGCACGTGCGCATGCACGTGCGAGTGCAGAGGAGCAGCAGGCGAGATACATATCCAAGGTTAACGGTTGTCATGCCAGCCTTCGAGCCACGGCAGTAGCCGCCATAGAGACATAAAGCCATGGAGCTTCTCCTGGGGGTGTATGTGTGTGTGGATGGGGGGGGGCGGGGGGAGCTGCCGAGCTCCAGCTGTCATGCAGCGGGCCTCCACCTGGGTCCTCACCCAGGCACCAACCTTCTTCAGTTCACTCACTACTGTGATATCTCTGGGGAAAGGGTTCACAAACACACACACACACAAACAGACACGTAGACTCATTCATGTAGAATCCAAACTCTCTCTCTCTCTTTCCCCGCTCAGCTGAAACACTCACAGACACACAGACGCACGCAAGCAGGCAGATATATGATGTGTGCTCCCCTGGTGAGATAGTTGTGGCAATGATTGAACAGAGGCGCGGTGGGTGGTACAGTAGTACTTGTAATGTGGGGTGTGGGTGGTCTGACAGTGGCCTCTGTCCCTGTCGGTGAAGCCTTCATGAGTCTGTATCAGTGACAGACAAGGCCCAAGTATCAGGTGATGGCCTTATTAGGACGTGACACTGGCAAGGGGTGAGTGCCGTTCTGCTCCCCGAAAATAGTCTTATCTGGAGCCAGGAGATGTTATGTGGATTGTTTTGGTTCTGGGTTTGGTTTTTCATCCATGTCACACATCTTAAATGTTTCAGGATATTTTGAATGACTAGGAGAGTAGAGGGGAAAGAATTGCCAGCATTTAAAACGTTGTCTTGGGTATTTCTGAAGGCATTATAAATTATGTCACTGACACAAATGCGGCCTACAACGTATATTGCAAATGTTTTTGCTCATGCAGAATGTTTTAAATTAGGGTGTAATCTTTCAAATGTTTCTTTAAAATGCTCTACTTTGTTTTCTTAAAATTCTTTTAAAACATTAGCTGTTTGAAAGGAATTCAGATAGATGTGTCCCTCAAATACATCCTCTAGAATACAGAAAGTGATGTGTTTAATGTTAAAGTCATGTTTTTTCTTTTTATATATATATATATATATATATATATATATACTGTATATTGTACTGTATTTCAAGATAGATTTAAAAGAAAAAGGCAATAGATGTGTTTTTAGTGTGCCCAGCTGTATTAATTTGTAATTTTTAAGTCGAAACCAAAGCCATCAGTGCTGCCTTTTATTTATATATACATGTATTTACTTATTTATTTTTGAAGGTCTACCAGTTTAAAGAATATCTTCAAGTTCCATCCAGAAACGTGTGTATTATTCTGTGTGGTTAAGGCACGTCAGCAGGTTTTAGCATGCGACTCAGGAAAATAACAAAAACTTGGAAAAACTGCAAAGTTAGACATTCGCAGGGGATAAAAGTTCAAAACCCGACTGTGACCGGGGCAGAAACTCAGTCAGTTCTAGTGATGACCTCACACCCTGCAGCCTATTAGAATATACTGTTTCATGTGTTACATGCCCATACAATACATATATGGTCCTGATTGTTTAATGAATACATTCTTAAAATGGGAATATGTCATTTTCTTCAGACTTTAAACATCCAATCCACCAAACAAGAGTCAATGGTTTGACATTGTCAGAGAAGATTTTACACATTTTTCATGGGCGCAACCCACATATTCAGCTCTGCTGCTCATCCCACAAATGCATATTCCTTACAAATGTGGCACCATTCAAAAGGGAAATAATCAGGGCTTCCAATGGTGTAATATGCATTGCCAGGAAGCATGGTTACAACAAAGAAATAATCTACCAAACACAAATGGCAATACCTTTTGTACTATGTGTACAATATACATTCTGTGTTGCAAGATAACTGCAAAATACAAGCCCAAAACATAGTTTTTTCTTCTAGTTTTATATTCTTCTCATTCCAGTCCATAACAAACATAATACTTTACTTTTAGGCGACACACAATCCACAACCCAACTTAAAAATGTCCCTGAGGAGAAAAGGTTCTTTAAAAATACATGTCCACAAACACCAGTAACATAAAATGTTAGTTTCCCACTTTTAGGGTGCCTTATATCCCTGTTACATTACCAGACGTTTCCCCTGCTCGATTGTCTCCAGTCTCGTTTTTCTTTTTCTTTTTCTCATCCTTTCCAGCCTTGCTTCAACATAGCTGGTTTAAAGGCGCCATCCATTGTACCAGGGTAAAGTGCAATGGAACAGTCATCGAAGTTGGAAACTCGGGCAAGATTTATCAAGCCTGAGTTCCCCGACATAAACACAAAGTTAGCTTTCTTTAATTGTACTTTATATAGCATCTGTCAAACATCATTGCAAGCACGCAGTAGTCTATAATAGGCTTCTCCTCTCATCTCTTTAACAGGGTGATGTACTGTTGCTGCTGTTGTAGTTTTGCATTTCTCTTCGTTAGGCATCAGTCCTGATGCTGGTGAAATTTAGAGACTGTGAAGTTTATAGACATATAAACATCACTTTGCTGCAGGAGTCCACGTTTAACCGAGCAGAGGCACAGGGGCGTACAGATTGAAAGTTGGGAATAACGACTCAAAAAATATTAAATTTGGACTTGCAATGGATTGCAACATAAGCACCTACAACTGTTGGATGAGTGACGCAGAGATGTAGTGCACCAGATATCTGTCTGTCCATCTGTCTGTCCATTGAAACCGTTTCAAAAGGGCAGGCCTTTCAAGGAAATACTTTGCATGTGATTGGATGAACCTGTGAACCTCCGATGGAGTGCCTACTCCAGGTGGGGAATGAGTCCTTACCCCAAGTGAAGGAGTTCAAGTACCTCGGAGTCTTGTTCGCGAGTGAGGGGACTATGGAGCGAGAGATTGGTCGGAGATTCGGAGCAGCGGGAGCGGTATTGCAATCACTTTACCGCACCGTTGTGATGAAAAGAGAGCTGAGCTGGAAGGCAAAGCTCTCGATCTACCGGGCAATTTTTGTTCCTACCCTCACCCATGGTCATGAAGGGTGGGTTATGACC
>JAODLL010032008.1:0-16173 GCA_026546735.1 Forbesichthys agassizii | reverse complement strand
TCTACCTGATGTAGAAGAAGAAGGTGTCTATGTAGCATGTTTCTACCTGATGTAGAAGAAGGTGTCTATGTAGCATGGTTCAATCTTATTGTAGAAGAAGGTGCCTATGTAGCATGTTTCTACCTGATTTAGAAGAAGAAGGTGTCTATGTAGCATGTTTCTACCTGATGTAGGATGACTGAAGTAGGCCTTGCATGTTGCACAGCACTAATCGTAAGATGGTATTGTGAGCATGTATCATATAGTGAAACTTAGGATACCAGACGCTGTCCTTATGAACCTTGATAAATAGTGGAAAAAGATGAACAGCTGAACAGTTCTATGCTGTCATTAGCGCTCTATGTACTATATTGTCAGTCTATTGTCAGCTATAATGGGTTTCACTATGGATAATTACAGTTGTCAGATTGGCACTTTTTAGCAGCTAGCCGTAGCGATCATCAGCATTATCACATGTTGTACTAGGCACTCCTAGATGCTTTGTACCATCGGAGGAAATTAAAAGCCCTCATCATCTAGACTATAATCATTCCCCATTCATACAGACCCCAGCATTCTGAATGACAGAACAACACAGCATAACAGTAGAACAGTTTGAAAGTCCACCATGCAGGGTACCCCTGGAGGTGTGTGTGTGCTTGTCATACCACGTTGCTCTTCACCAGCATTATATACTGTACAAAAGAGTTTTATACTTGAGGTAAATACAATTGAGACATCAGCTACGTTCTGCTTATACTTGTGTTATGTTCGTTTTGCTCCAACATGCATTTCTCAACACACTCCCACTGCCTAACCCCTGTATAAAATACTTGTGGAATGTGCTTCCAAGAATGGAACAACATTAGCACAGTATGTATGGGGTGATGCATCTTCTTAACCTGACATGCCAGATGGATAGTTAGACACAAGTCAAGTCCATCTGGGTAGCCATCCACCGAAACAGTTTGAAAATGGCAGGCATTTTCAAAAAATACTTGGCAGTTGATGGTATGAATCACCTGCGTCTGTTGAGTGTCTGTTGCTTTCAAGTTGCTTTCGCTGTCGGCAAACCAAAACCACACCCGCAGCTATCTATCAGTATGACGCTGATAGGTCAGATAAGTTGTTTCTTGGATTCAGCTACAGGGATATCTTGGCGTCCCCGACTGATTCTCGCAGCAGAGTTACACTGAAGCAATCAGGGTAGTCTCACAAGGCTAGCGCATTCTATCACCCACACTCACACAATTAATCACTAATACATAATGGTATTAATACTGTATCTTGTATGTAAATATCTACTATGATCTTTGTTTTAAAATACTTAATATCATTTTTTTTAAATGCAATAGGTTTAAAATATTATCTCAGTTTAGCAGCATGAACTAAATCAGAAGCCGTCCAAAGCATTCATGTACAGCCCGAGGCAAAGTCCAGGTCAGATTGCTGTGATGTGACGTTACCCAACATTAGGAAAACCATATGCCTGGAAAGAACAGGTGAGACAGCAGATGAATATGTATATGGAAATAGATAGCAAGCCAGGTTGGCAAAGCTGTGTGTGTGTGTGTGTGTGTGTGTGTGTGCACGTGTCAGAAGAAATTGGTTATTTCTGAATATGAAGGAGGCCAGTAGGTGCAGCAGTAATATAGGTGGTTACGATGATAAGCCTATAATGCACCGTCACACATTCTCTGGAGGCGTCTCTACTGCAGCTGATGGCAACCCAAACACACACACACACACACACACACACACACACACACACACACACAGACTCAGAGAACCAGATGTGTCCTCTCTGCTTCATTATGCCCTTCTGGAGGAGTAGCGGTCTTCTTCTTCTGTGTTGTGTTTTACTATGTTGCGTGGTTTTTTTCTGAGCATATCATGTTTCATTGCAACATGCTACAAGCTACAAGTACCATCTAGGATACCATCATACATACAATCATCAGATAATATCTAGGATACTATCATACCTGTGGACCTGCACGTCATTAGGCAACCAGAGGAATCAAATGTGAAACGCTCTGCTATATATATACATTTTATTTGTTTATTTTTTAAATACGTTCAATGTAGCATAACTCATTTAATAAACATTTGTTTATTTGCCTACTTTGATGACCATCTTAAGGCTATCCAGCATTTGCCAGTCCACTATAGTCTGCTATTCAATGCCCCACCCTCCTTGGTTGTTGCTATAGGCATGCCCTTTAAAGTAAGCTATTTGCACCTGACATGTAGATTAATGGTGTTTGATAACAGTAAGATATATTCCAAAGGAAATAATAGCACATTTCTCAAATAATAGTTATAATTTTTGCTTTTGAGAGCTACATTATCTTATAATTCCACCAGTCAATGCACGATATTGACAATTCACGATCTTGACAAACATGTAGGCTAGACTACAGGAACAGCAATATCCTTACATAACAGGGTAAGTCAGCCTACATTTTTTTATTTTAAGATAATGTTTAGTTATGACTTACTAGAGTTTTCATTATCTTGGCTTGCTTTAGACATTTGTTTAGCGCACCAGGATTTGTCTCACATCGATCTGAATCTCATAATCGCACAACACAAAACTTTACTGTACCATACAGTAAAGTTAGTTTTCCTCTTGGATCATTAGATACCATCCCTTTGATGTCCTGTTCTTGTGTTTAAGTTGCTATTTCCTCTTGCTTTTTTGGCTTCAGAAAAGCAAAAAAAAAATACTACACCCCCTCTTAGGCTTTTAGGATGTAAAATCATGTGTAGTCTAAAACATGCACCATTTTGGCATTTCCCCTAAAAGCCTGACAATTCCCCTACGCATAACATAGTTCTTAGAAGAGGAATATTTCAGAGTGGTTTGCTTCTTTTTTTTTTAAATAGGGAGATATATAATGGCATGTGTTGTTGACCAGTGATCATGTTGGAATGTTGACCAGTGTAGAGCCTAGTCTATGTCATAACCATATATTGCGATGTCAAGACTGACAGAAAGTAAATGTTATGTAAATCTTACTGTCAAATGCATGCAATGGTGCTATCTATAACAATTTTCTGGTGGTGACCATGTAATGTGTTTCTCTTTTGTGGGGGGGAGCGGGGTTCAAGTCCGGGTTGGGACAGATTTCACTATGGCATCATATTTGGTTTTAATACCTAAAAGCATAGTTGTACAGGCTTAAAGTTGGTACATTTTACCTCACACTTTCAACCCCCCCCCACCTAAAAAACATCTCCTGCACCACTGAGCATGTCGGTGTAGTACAGTGTGACACATTCACCTCTCGATACTGCTCCCAATACAAACCTCAATTTTAAGAGTTAAGAAGAGGACGTTACACATTACGTGCACTATCATTTGATGCTCTTACTGTATGCTTAGGCCATACAAGCAGCTACACAATTGGTTCAATTAAAAATAAAAACAACGTGGTACAGTGATATAGCTTCTGATATTAGAAAACTGTACAACTATTGGAATATGTTAAATATTCAGGCATTTATGGTCTAAAATAAACATGTTTTCTAATCTCAATCTCTTATTTTTTCCTTTTTATCATTATTTTCTTCCCTATACCTGCCAGGCTTATTCTTAATATGACATCCAGTATACTGTGCTGTACATTGGAGTGAGAAGGTCTGAAAGGAAACGATTGCATAAAGTCCAGAGATGGAGAGAGTGACAGAGACGGAATACTTCTATTATCAGCAAGACTCCTTCTAAATGGAACTATCAAGCAGTCCTGTCCCCTCCCTGCGCAAAGCTGTAAAACCTTTAAGATAGGCGGGGGATCCTAGCAGTTTCAGTAATGGTTTTATGGTGCATAAAAACACACAGAAGCATATGAAAGCACTGTAAAGGCTGATTTATGCTTCTGCTTCAATCCTACACCATATAGCTTTCGCTATCGTGGGCATGTTATACTTCTACGCTGGTCTGTCGGCGGTGCGGACCTGTGCTAGATGACATGTGCATGCAAAACCCCACCCCACACTGCTATGTCTTGTTTAGGCTCACAAAATAGAACACGTAATATAATGTAAACATTTACAGCCAATCTCTTAGTTACACCAACATTGATTATAGTAAAAAATCTGTGCTGATATAAAACAGCATTTATAAAAGACCGCTTTACGCTGCCCAAACAACAAGGCAATCCCATAGCGAAATGTCTGTCATGTGAAAAGTTGTAATCTTGGTTAATAATGCTCAAGCAAGGCATATAAAAATCTAATAGCTATACCAGGATTGTCAAAGGGAGACAGTCTTCATGTACAGGACATTGTTATAAAGATCCTTAATTCCAAAGCACTGACATATGGGCTTGCATCCACAAGACGGTTGTTGGCTGCGTCGATAGTCGGACAAACGGACAAATATTAAAATATTTAGAGAGGTGCGCATCAGGCTACGCCGTAGGTTACGCCCTATCTATATTTTGCGTAGCTTCGATGCCACACAATATACAGTATTGCCTAGCACAGAGGTCTTCAACAGTGGATCCGGGGATCCTCATAGGCAGGCCCGCCGACATGGGGGGTGGACCAGGTCAGTTATCCCTTGGGCCCTGGGTCAATGAAGGCCCAATAGAGGCCTATAACTTTTAAATGATCTCTTGGAATAGTTTATAAAAATTTTTAAAAAAAGTCAAACATTATATATTATTTGTGAGTCACATACTGTAAAAGCTTGTTATTTTTCTGTATTTCACTTAAAAACTATTTTACTTTGCCTATACTGTACCTCCCTATAATGTAAAACATGGTTTGGTCTGTCAACACTACGGTGAAGTTAAGACTTGATGCAGTACCCAATCTGGAGTTTCACAGTCCCAGTCCACAGGCCTAAGCAAAATACACAGCGGGCCTGCTCAGAGGTACTGCAGGGCATCCGCCAAATTATTTTATTTAAAATATACATGAACATAAATAGTAATACAACCTGTAAATGTAGGAATCTGTCGAGAATGAGTGCTTTTCATTGTATACAGAAAGCTACACCATTACAAATAACTGTTATACATGGCACCCTACACATTCATGTTGGCTTGGAAATGATAAGTAATAGGGGGTCCCTCTGCCACATTTCTGCCAAGGGGTCCTTGGCCTGAAAAAGACCTCTGGCCCAGCAAGATGTTTGCAGTGATATTTGAGTAGCCTACACGTGTACACACATAAAGAGCTGTGTATGGCACTGAATGTACTGTATGTGTGACTCTATAAAATATGCCCTGTCCATACAGATCTGACCTGTGAGTGTTTCATGTGGAGGGAAATTGCTCGAGAACAGCCCTTTTCCCACCCATCTCTCCTCCCATTCTATTTCACTGCCTTTCAGAGGAACCCTACAATTATGTTGCAGGACATCACTTTAATGCGTTTCACTGCACTTTAAAAGACCCCACGCTGAGCCAAGATACCTTCTGCTTGTGAGAGACCTCCCTGATCACCCAGCCAAGAACTCGCTCTGAGATGTCGTCAAACCAGAATAAGTAAAACATTGATGGACAACATAGATTCAAGCTTTAAAAGGGAACATTTTGTGAAGAATTCACTTTTGCAGTCCTTTCAGTGCTACATGTGGGTTATCTAAGGTACCTACAAACCCACAAACACTGAAATATTGACAACTCAGTTAGTTTCTTTTTGGTGACCAGTGTATGAAAGCATATTTTTTCAGCAAGCTATTCAGTTTGCTCTTCCTATGACGTCAATATCCCCCTCATCAGTATTATACTGAACCCTCATCTAAATATCTAAACCCATTGCTTGAGAACATCCTTTGCAAATGTGCGCCATTGTTCCTCTTGCAAGCAGCGGCTAGCATTAGACTATGAATCAAGCTAATAAGCTCGCAAACTGCTCTTTTGTAGCACGTGCTATCGACCCCCACGGTCTGCTTGTCCCTGGCCTGCCCGTTCCATTAAACGGTTCAACTGTCTCCTTGCCTCCTCATCTGCTTCTTCTCATGTCCGAACTTGGGTTCATCAGCCGCGTTATGCTACAGTTTCTGTCAATATTGTTTGATAGCCTACATCAACGGCTGCCAATGTGTTGTGCTGCCACATGGAACACGACAGACAATCTTGTTAGTGGACGAGAGCAGGACGGCAAAAATAGTTGTGGCCGGCAGAAATATGCCGACGCCGGCAAGTTGTTAAATGGACTGCATTTATATTGCGCTTTTATCCAAAACGCTTTACATTATTTTGCCTCACATTCACCCATTCACACACTGATGGTGATTGCTGCCATGCAAGGTGCGACCAACCACTGGGAGCAGTTAGGGGGTAGGGGGTTAGGCATCTTGATCAAGGATGCTAACAGGCAGGTCAACACCGGGGTGGGAACCCAACACACAGACCACTGGACTATCCTGTTGAAAGTTTAAATACTGTAACTTTTTGCCATCCTCAGTAACGGCATTTACAACCTGATGTTCGTAGCTCCCTCACGAGGAGGTAATACTTTTGGTGTAACAACACTAGAATACTAGCTATAATACAAAAATAAATACATAAAACATTTGCTACTAAATAATTGTAATGAATATGTTTTTATTAAAGTATTTGTAAGCAATGTGACATCACCATAGCAACTGCCATTCCGTTGGGCTTTTATGCCGTGCCGTCCAGAAAGTGTTTGCCGTCTGCCGTGAGCCATATGAATGCAGCATTAAAGTTACTGTATGTGGTGGCTGTGGACAGCTGTGGTTTCTAGAAGATACAATCGCTTATAGGTGAATTAACCTTCATTCGTGAAATGACACCATGCTTGTGGATACGAAGCGACCATTTCTCTCCTAGGGTTTACACTTAACAGTTGCAACAATATGTGTCCTTAAAATACAACAGCTTTAATGAGGTTGAACTAAGATTGTAAATAGTAAAAAGTTGTGGGAATATTCTGAATTGACATTATTATTATTTATTATTATTAAGACTGCTGTAGCTTGGCTGACCAAGCTTGACCGCGTGCGTGCGTGCGTGCATTCGTGCGTGCGTGCGTGTGTGTGGGCGTGCGTGAAGTAACCTACCTTCCTGTCAGGCCAGTTGTACTTAGCAAAGACTGCATCGTAGGTGTCCACAGCCCCATCTGTCACCAACATAATGGCCTGACTGCACACACTACCCCTGCCAGTCTGGTTGAACTAGAGAGAGAGAGAGAGATACTGTGTGTGTATTTATGTATATACTGTAGATATCTAGACAGATAACACGGGGGGGCACTGTTTTATATAGCAGCATGCTAATTTGATTTTTTTTGCCCATCTCCCCAATGAACAAACAAACATACATATACTGTATAATGACTATGACTATGATTACTACAGTAATCATAGTCATATCATGACTATCATGACTATCAATCATATCAGTAATTGCAAGGTGAGTGGCGTTTGTGTGTTTCACTGCTTATTTGTAAGCAGTCACTTATCTATATTAACAACAATATTGAATATGAATGTTTCAAGTGTTTACAGTATGTGTACAGCATGTGTTCGTGTTGTGTATTGAGGTTTGTGTGTGGGTCTTCACGTGGGTGTGTTCACGTACATCGCTGAGGAGGTTGAAGGCCTCGGTCAGCGCTAGGTCCAACATACCGATCCCTTTAGCAAACAGCGTGTCAAGGTGCTCCCGAAAATGCTGCAAAAAATGTTGTGGGACAAGACTATTTATCACTTGTGCCCTCACAGAAAAAAGATGGTCAAAGCACAGCGTGCATGCAGTTTCAAGAGAACTGGAGGTCAAAGGTTATATATTGTTTTCATTATACACAGGGATCACACACGATTCTTCTAATGTGATTTTTTATAGTAAGGCCCCAGTCGCATCAGAACATTCAGATGGAACAAGCTGGCTCTTCAGTTTCCCATAAGGCCAGCATTTACTACAAACTAACATTATTGTAGATTGAATAGTTACAGTTTACATACAAACTAGGGGTGCACGATATTGATAAAATGTGATATTGCGATATTGATCATGAAAATTGCAATATTGATAATAATTTTGATATTTTAAAAATAATTAAATACACAAAGGTCATGGGAAACTGCATCAGAATATATTCATAACATATCAAAACAACATATTTTCAACAGTAATTCTAAGCTACTGAAGAGACATTCTTTTTGGCCACTAATGTTTCCTCTGATCTCTATTATATCATTATCTCCCTCATCCTCATCTTACTTTTTTGTCTAAATCACACTATTCAGCCAATGGACATCTTTCCACAAAATAAACTTCCTGCAACATTTACAATATGATATTGTGTAACGTGATATTGCAATTACCATACTTAGTCGATATATTAAGAAGAAGTTAGTTTTATTTCTCAACCCAATTAAATGGGTGCGTTTATATAGCGCTTTTATCCAAAGCACTTCACAGTATTTTGCCTGACATTCACCCAGTCACACACACATTCATACACCGATGGTGATTGCTGCCAGGCAGGGTGCGACCAACCACTGGAAGCAGAGGGGGGTTAGGGATTTTGCTCAAGGACGCTTGCAGGTAGGTCAACACCGGGGTTTGAAGCCACAACCTACCAGCGGGTAGCCCAACACCCAGACCACTAGACCATCCTGTCCCCCCCAATTCCTAGTAATTCACCAGGGCTGCGTCCCAATTCCCTTAACTGGTAGTTCCTAATTCCTAGCTCCTAAATTTCGTTCACTAGCTACTTGAGTAAGAGGTCGTAAAGGAGACACATGCACGAGCATGGCAGGACTAACGAGCAGCATGGAACGACTGGTGCGCTGCATCAGACTGTTGATCTCAGCCAATCACAACCTTCACTTCAACCTCAGACTAGCCTTAGCCAATAATCTTACGCAGTATATTATTCATTAACAGGACTATGCAAAGAAAAATATTCTAAATTAGTTTGTAATTATTTCCATGATGACTGTAGCTGTAGCCTACTGATCACATCTATACCGAATTGGCTTTGCCATTAAAATTAGACTGTTCTGTTCACAGTATTTGTTATTTATTTTTACTGCAGCCTGCACACATGCAGTCGTCTCACAAGTTATGTTTTTTTTTTCATTATCTAGACTGAAACCATAATGCATAGTGATGTTTAAACTCAACTTTAAAGCTATAAAATACATTTAATGCTGTCTGTTTACTTATACTCTATCATGCAGCATAGGCATCAATTGGGGATCATCTTTTTTTTTTTTTATAACAGGATTTATTTTGTATCACCATAGAATTGATGATTTATGCTTTAAAAATATGATATTGGCCTATGTATGTAGCTAATCGCATATGCGTAGGAAATGCGGCCGGCAGGGAATAAAAGAAAAGAACTAAAAATATTTTTATATTTAAGTTAGGCACTAATAAGGTGCTAAATGGAAAAACATGCTACCCTCGGATCAAGACTGCCTTCCTTTTCGTCGGAATGAACAAGCAATTTCACCAGCATTAAACTTTGCATTGGATGAGGTAGTGTAACTTTTAGTCTCATTGTAAATGGCTTGTGTATACGTCTCCTGTTGTTCCATCTGGAGGTGGACTCGTAGCCTTAACTTTAGAAAAAGTATTATTTATTTATATTTAGAGTATTTCAGTTATAAAATATATTGAATCCTTTTATAACTGGGACATTTGTCTATATTGTTTAGTGGGGGAACGAAAAAAGAAACATTTCCATGTGAAACATCATATTTGGACATTTGTGTGTGTGCCCATGTGTGTGTGTGTGGTAGGTTTATGGTAAGTGTGTGGTAGTATCATTTGTGTTACGGGTTGTGCTCAATCTATGTTAATTTCTCCATACATTCTCTTTATTAGAACCTGTTAATCGGCATTAATCAGTTGTCAGAGAGCACAGGGGTGATGGATTTCACCTTCTTGTAACTGATTACACCCTAGTCTTCTCAAAAACCTGCTGTCAACACCAATCAGACAAATAACCGCCTCTGACCATCCTGATTTGTATTTGCATGCGAGTGTGCACACCCACTCATGTCCATACATGCTAGATTGACATTACATGGATAAACAACCTTACATGGATGAACAACAACACTAGATTTTTTTTTAAGCAGCTCAATGTAGGGTTTAAAAAGTATGCAGTTTTCTTCCCACCTCTTCAGGCTATGTGTAGCTCTTCCCGGTCTTGGTTAAACACTTATTTTCAGACTGCACTGCAATCAAAACTGTCTGACTTGCTTGAAAATTAAACACAGAATACTAAAATGAATGCATATGTAGGAAAATTAAAGCACAATATAGTGTGTGCATGCACGCACACACACACACACACTGTACATAACATAGTTTACATATGTAAATCTACAAATGCAGATGGGTGACTGGGAGAATGGCATGTATTTGCTACGATCAGGAGTTTCCTGAAAACTAAAACTAGGCAAAAACGATCAGAAGGCCAGAGCTAGGAGATTTAATTATTAACTGGATCCTGGAAATAGAGCCTACTGGTACTGTAGCAGCAAAACATACCGCATAGAGCCAGAGAGGACCAGGCAGATAACATTGTCAATTAAGTCTTCAACATGGGAAATGAAGCATTCATAACAAAGTAATAGAAGGATTATAGCAAGGCCCGTCATAATAATGTGTGATTCACACACAAAATCCAAAGGAAACAATAGCAAGAGGTCTCAAAGTAGTATGAGTAAACTCACATCTTTGTTGGTGACATCTGCCTGCACCAGGGTCCCGTTGAGGCAGGGCTCCACATAGTGCAGTGACTCATTGTACTGAAAACACAAAGACAAGCTGCTGGTCATCTTTATACCAGGCCTATTTGTGCAGTCAAGGTGAATTGGTAAAAGTATACAGTAGCAAATGTTCATGTTGAGGCTTCATTCAAATGTAAAAAGAAATAGAGGTGCATACACACACACGCACACACTATGTGTAATTTTACATACAACACAAAATAAAACCGAATGCCTGCCACTCTCTGATAATGCTCACAATCTAAAGCATGACCACACATTAGAATTCAAAAGCCATAACCATAAACACAAACTAATGTATGTGTGCTCGTCCAAGTCGGGAAATTGTGTAACTGAATTGTGCATGTATTGTGAGGAGAATACTGAATGTGAAATGTGTAGCGGGAAAGAGACAATATTCTTCTGCCTGCTTGTCTTTTCCCCCTCCTTGTCCCCATTTATCATAATAACATGATTATGATATAAAAGAATACTGGAGACAATGCTGCATGAAGACAGAGTTGAGTCTAGCGAGAAAGAGGTTTTGCTGCGAATTGGCATCACACACAAACGCACACACACACGCGCGCGCACACGCATGCATACTCCATATGCATTTATGCAAAGACGTCCCTGCGTGAATTACACACACGCAGACACACACACACCAGCACGAGGTGCGATAATGGTTTGGTTGCCTGAGGAGGGTCCTGATCACAACGGCCTTTTTTGCAATGCAAATCTTCCTCCAGCTGACTGATAATTGGCTGCAAGCGTGAGAGTGAAGACAGAGAGAGATGAAAGAGGATGGATGATAATGTGCGTGTGTGTGTGTGTTTAAGTGCGTAAAGCGTTATGCGGGTTGTGTACGGATAATGAAGTCTTAACAACATACTTGCGGCACCCCCCGTACTAGTAAGGCATGTCACATGGTACAGTATGTATTGTAAAGTGCAGATTTGACCTCAGACCTTTATAGTGAACTAACATTTAAACCCCATGATTTTAGGGAGCCGTTATAGTGAGTGATGTATTCTGCACAATCTCAATCCACTTCCAGCTAATGTTCAGCCAGCCCTCTCCCGGTTTCTACCCCTAAACAAACATAAAGAGATATTGGCTTTGCTTTACACCCCTATTGGAAACAGAGCTTGAAGCTACAGCAAAAAAAGGAGTGTGTTCATTTTATGTGTAATGTTTCGTTTCATCTTTACATTTGAGCTACACGTTTGTTTTCAAGAAACAAATGGACGAGAACGCATTTATAGAAGCTTTGTGAGTGAGTCTCTGGACTTATATTGAGACAAAGAACAAATTACATTTTACAACACTTCCATATCACATAAACTGTGTGTGTGTGTGTGTGTGTGTGTGTGTGTGTGTGCTGAAAAATACACACAGCCAAACCAAACCAGACACACACACACACACAAACCATCTCAGACAAGCACGGTGGACTCACAGCGATGATGTTGAAGAAGTCGTCATCTCCCAGCGTGTCCAGTATGGAGGACACTGTCTGCCTGGCGATGGTCAGCCTCAAGCCCTTCATGCTGCCGCTCGAGTCAACCAGAATCACCACGTCCTTGGGAGAGGTGGCGGCCTGGATGTACCACTTCCTGTTACGACAGTCGAACGCTATGACACCGTGCTCATCCGGCTTCCATTTGATCCCTACAGCAGAGAGAGTGGGCTGGTTACACTGTTTGCATAGACAGACACACACACATACACAGACTGTACAAACATACTGTATAATAGTCTTACATACATTTCAACAGAGCCCCATTTGCAATACACAGTGATTCTAGAGGTAAAGCATCAACTGCCTTTAAATTAACTCAGAAAAGGTTATCCAATACATTTCTGACATAAAAACACATGAGGCGATTTTCCCTTTAGAAGGTAGTTTGCCCTCTTTCTCTCTCTCTCTCTCTCTCTCTCTCTCTCTCTTTCTCTCTCTCTCTCTCTGTGCCTATTAAAGAAGCAATTTTCCCAACCATGGTAAGATGACATGATAACATTTTGATAAAATGTTTTAGATATCGTTTATAGAGCTTTATTATAGCCATTCATTTCTGGGAGGTTGTTCCCCACACAAAAAAAGTCTAGAAAACCCATTAACAGCCAAAGACCTGTTAATATTGAAAGGTAAAGTCAGAGGCACACGGAACATTGATGGCTTATAAGAGTATGAGCGTAATGTACTGTACACCTGGTTTAGCTAAACAGTAGAGCCTGGCTGACCATTATCTTCTCTGTCTTTGTTTCACGGTCTACCTTCCCCATTGAACCCGATTGAACCTCAATCTCTCGCCCATGTCCTGTTTCTCTCTCCCTGGCCATTATAGCCTCCAGTCTCCAGCTGTCAGTCATTGTGACTGAACACTCCCACCCACCCCTCAGCCTGCCTGGGGGAGACAGCTCCTGCCAAGTTAATTACAAACATGCACACGCAGATACACACACAATGCACACACAACCCACTAGCCAAGAAACACACAAATACACACACACACACACACACACACACAAGCAAGCAATCTGTGAAAAGCAGTTGGTCCAGCTGATCAGATAGAGCGACAGAACGTTCTTACCTGGATACTGTCTGAAGAAGCCTTTGGCACTGCCAAAATATTGCCATATGAGTGATGGGTCCTTCTCAAAGTTATCCACAAACACTTTATTCAAGGCCTCTGACCAGTAAACACCATTGACTATTGCTGAGTCTGAAAATAAAGGTTGAAAGGAAGAAATCCAAGGAGAGAGTCAAACAGATACTCTACATTTACAGTACATTACTGTAGTTGTTACTGTATTCCCAACATGTTAATATAAGGACTGCTTGATTATTGAAAAAAGTAATAATAACAATTATTTTGGTCCATATTAAAATAATTTGATTATTCCATTATTTGACATTATTACTAATTGACTTTGGAAATATGTTGCTGTTACTGCACTTAAATTGCCCTTAACTTAATACCTTTCCCATTGATATTTGACACCAATTTAATTCAGAACACAAAATAAGAGTTTACTTACGTATTGTGCAAAAAATAATTTTTCTCTCGATTAAATTGTATTTGTAATTGTTAGGAGCTGGAATTGAAATTGTGACAATTCGATTAATTGCACAGCCCAAGCTAACAGTCAACTACAGTATACTGTCAAAACAGCAACAGATAAGTATCAACAGTGACACCTATTCATTACACATAATATTAAGTGGAAATTCAAGCATCGGTAGAACGATAACCCTAACGCTTGAAATGCTTGGCCCATCTATGACGTTTTGTAAAAAGTAAACAGGCTTATATGTTGTCAGGTGACCATCTCTCATGTAGTTTTCATGCATCATAAACATTGACAAACGCTGTGAAGAGTGTATCCACTCAATATAAACTATTTTATCTGACACAAACAGTCCTTACTTGGGAGATATTGGTTTATCGTCCAAAAACCATTGGTGTGCAGTGTGAGGGGGCTCTGTGTGTGCAGCTTCACACCTGAGCATGTGAAAGGTTTTTTGCTTGATTCCATTATCGGAGGAGAGTGCATTTATTGGCCGCCAGAGAGAGAAAAGGTGTGTCCCCATTCCACTCACACACTTATGGAGCGTGAAAATGTGCTGGCATGTGAATATATGTGGGCCCAAATCATATCCTATGGTTCTCTTTCATTTACAGGCTGAGGGAATAATGGAAATGGCTAGCACTGGGGAGACAGGCAAGAGTAAGATAAATGAGAGAGGTGGACACAGATAGACCTGTAAAGGGAGAGTAGAGATGTCTGACATCGTCAGCTAAGCCAAATAACTGATTGAACAGCAAAACAAAAAATACATTAATAAATTAAAACCTTAATGGTAAACAGCCATCCACCTCTGAGATGCGGAGTGCAGAGGAGGCTGGATGCAAGCCGAGCTCCATTAACACGACAATCCAGTCACTTCTGGTGTGGTTGGAGCATCTATTATGATCTGATCCCATCGCAGTGAGTGGGAGTGGATGAATTCCTTTCCATCTCTAAACTGCCATTTAAATTCATCTCTGCTAATGCACTCCTTAATTTCATCTGATCAAAGGAGCTCCCGTGGTTCTGGTAGTGTGTGTGTGTGTGTGCGTGTGTGTGTGGGTGCATGCTTGTGTGTCCATGTTTGTGTGTGCACACTCAGATTATGAAATAGAATTATAGAGATTAAACGCTGTGCCAATTTGAGAGACTTTAGTTGATTTATTATCTTATTTATTATCTTATTGACAATGATTAAGGAAGACATTCTCCTCTCAAGAGGAGCAGGAAATACATATGTACAGATCATGGTTGATGTGTGAGTGGCTTTTAACATTACCATCTGTTCAAAGTATAGTGTATGTATAGTACAGTATGTGTGTGTGTGTGCGCGCGCGTATACATTATTTTGTTATATAATAATAATAATAATAATAATAATAATAAACTTTATTTATATAGCACCTTTCATACACAATGTGCAAATCAATGTGCTTTACAGTTAAAAACATCTGAACAAAGGATGAAGAGAACAAACTAAATTAAACAAGAAGAAATAAGAAACAACGGAAAACTAGGTAAAAACCATAGAATTAATAAAAAACATTATTGTCTGGGTTTCCACCCAATTTCTTTAGAGGGCCTTGTCCCCCTGGGTGTTTCACCAAACCTCTTTAAAGGGCCTTATCCCTTTGGGTGTTTCACCCAACCTCTTTAAAGGGCCTTATCCCTTTGGGTGTTTCACCCAACCTCTTTAAAGGGCATTATCCCTTTGGGTATTTCACCCCCTCTTTAAAGGGCCTTATCCCTTTGGGTATGCCACCCCCTCTTTAAAGGGTCTTATCCCTTTGGGTATGCCACCCCCTCTTTAAAGGGCCTTATCCCTTTGGGTATGCCACCCCCTCTTTAAAGGGCCTTATCCCTTTGGGTATGCCACCCCCTCTTTAAAGGGCCTTATCCCTTTGGGTGTTTCACCCAACCTCTTTAAAGGGCCTTATCCCTTTGGGTATTTCACCCCTGTGAATTTCTTTGGAGGGCCTTATCCCTCACGAGTCTTTCACCCCTGTCACAAATACACTTCATTATCATATAATACATATAAGAATAAAACATAGGATAAACAGTGTGGTTGAGTAAAATAAGGATAAAAACATAAGAGGTTATAAGGCTAAACAATATGGTTAAGTAAAAATTGTCAATCATCGGCACGTGAGAAAAGAAATGTTTTTAACCTGGATTTAATTAAAAAAACTAAATAAACAAAATATTTTTAAAAATGAAAATGAAAAATAAATTAAAATTACAACATCCAAAAATACACATAAGGATACAAATACGGAAGGTTATAAGGCTAAACAGTGTGGCCAAGTAAAATAAGGATGAAAACATAGGAGGTTATAAGGCTAAACAGTGTGGTTAAGTAAAATTTCTCAGTCATAGGCACTTTAGAAGAGAAGTGTTTTTAACCT
>JAODLL010031997.1:0-22875 GCA_026546735.1 Forbesichthys agassizii | reverse complement strand
ATGGACTGGCCAAGCATGTCTCCAGACCTAAACCCTATTGAGCATCTGTGGGGCATCCTCAAACGGAAGGTGGAGGAACGCAAGGTCTCCAACATCCAACAGCTCTGTGCTGACGTCATGAAGGAGTGGAAGAGGACTCCAGTGGCAACCTGTGAAGCTCTGGTGAACTCAATGCCCAATATTAAACTGCTCAGACCAATAATTTAGCAAAGTAGTAAGAAAAATTGACAACTGCAATAGGCAAGAGACTGCCGGAATTTGGTCATGTGACCTATGCTGTGTGTAACATTCTGTTGGCGCACCACAACGACGCTACTGGACGCAACGCTTTCTATTGGTGTTCGTTGGACTTTAATTACTTTTGCGGCTCAAAAATGAGCACGAAGTCGCCCAGATTGACGTTTTCCATTTTGACTTTACTGAGATTACTGAGATTACTGAGATAACCAAATATTACCAGGTATTAACCATTCATTATCTTTGGGGCACTCCAAACGTTGAAATACCATTACTTTATTAAATTACCTTAAAATTCATTAACCAGAGGTCTTAAACAGGGGGTCCCTCTAGAGGTACTGCAGGGGTCCTCCAAATTATTTTATCCGAATCTTGTATTTTTCCAAAAAAAGTGAAGACTCAGAAAATAAACATTAACATTTATGCAACCCATGCTATAAACATACAAATCTGTCAGTCATTATTTGAAAGGCATACGTGGCCTATTTTTATACATGGGTCTATATGCCACCCATCACATTATTTTGTGCCCGACAAGAAAATATTTTATAACGTGATAGATACACAGCATAAGGACCCCCTATCAGCCAAGGCCCAAAACACTTTGCAAACCTCTGCCATAAACAGAAAGTATCATGTCAAATGTTCCATTCCAAATTAGAAATGTACTCAACATTCTGCAAACTGCAGACATAGAAGAGACATGTCCCGCCTCAACTAGCGCAACAAAAGTGACATAGGAGAGTTAGGGAAAGACAATTTTGCAATACATAACCATATCTGTTTTTCTAGGTGACAGATCAGAACATTAAGAGTTTGGAGGACCTTCAAGATGAACATGACTTCAAACTCAACACGATAAAGAACAGAGGTGAAAAATTATTTTTGGATCTTTACTAGAAGATACTTTGCACTAGTAACTATCAGTGACATTCTCTTCTCACGTGCCTATGACTGAGAATTTCTACTTAACCACTGTTTAGCCTTATAACCTCCTATATTGTAATTTTAATTTCTTTTTAATTTTTACAAATATTTGTTTTTTATTTAAATCCAGGTTAAAAACAATTCTCACGTGCCTATAATTGACAATGTTTTACTTAACCAAATTGTTTAGCCTTATAACCTCCTATGTTTGTATCCTTATTTTACTTAACCACACTGTTTAGCCTATGTTTGTATCCTTATGTATTTTATGATATTGTAATTTTTATTTCTATTGGTATTGGGTTGGTAGACCTGGGGATTAGAGGCCCTCTTAAAAAGTAAGAAAAAGTGGGTTGGAAGACCTGGGGGTTAGAGGCCCTCTTAAAAAGCAAGAAAACGGGGGTTGGAAGACCTGGGGGTTAGAGGCCCTCTTAAAAAGTATGCTTATTGCCTGGTTTGGAGTCCCGGTGGGTTAGTATCCCACCAAACGCGCGGGATGGGGTGGGTGGGGATGGTATATGCAATAATGGTTTTTATTATTTTCATGGCTTTTACCTAGTTTTCCATTGTTTCTTATTTCTTTGTTTAATTTCATTTGTTCCCTTCATCCTTTGTTCATATGTTTTTAAATGCAAAGCACGCCGAGTTGCACATTGTGTATGAAAGGTGCTATACAAATAAAGTTTATTATTATTATTTTTATTATTATTATTTTCTGTCTTTCAATTACTGCTAAAACAGGTAAATTTACGTAGGCAAATGCTTTAAAAACAGTGCTTAAAAAGCAGTTATAAATATTATATTACCAAATTGCCTTTCATAACATATTTGTTTTAACCTTTTTATAGATAATGAGCTAAATCGATCAACACCAAACAAAAAGGAGCCCGACCAAGAAAGGGTGATGATTCATCTGATGAGTTTGGACCTGAAACACAAACGACAGGTAATCTGTCTCATCTAATGTGTACATCATACTTTATATATTCAGGTTTGTTATTGTCTTAATGCTGATCAAATTGCTTCTTTGCCTCAGGGTGTGGTTGGGCAGCTGTCTGAGGCCCTCAACCTGATCGAGACGTTGCTGACAGACCTCATCGACGAGGAGTTGCCAGAATGGAAACATCGCCAGCAGATAGCCTGCATCGGGGGCCCTCCTAATGCCTGTGTGGACCAGCTACAAAACTGGTAAAGTGTGGAGACTGGAACAATGGGTTAAATGTTATAGACAACTTTGAAGCGATGGGTCTTCAGAAATCTGTATTATTGTTGTTAAGTTTGAGGGCGTTTAGTGTCATCCAATTCTTGATGTCCTGAAGGCAGTTGGTGAAGGAGATAAGGGGGTGGGAAGGGGTGTTGAGGTGGGTTTGGAGGAGATGTAGAGCTAGGTGTTGTCAGCGTAGCAGTGGAGGTCAACATTGTGGTGTCTCCTGATCTTGCCAAGGGTAGGAGGTTTGCTGGCATCCTGAGAGATATGAGGAGAACCAAGAAAGTGCGACTCTTGCAATACCAATGCCAGCCAGACGTCCAAAGAGGAGTGGGTGGGAGATAGTGTCAAAAGCTGCAGTCAGGTCGGGGAGGATGAGGATGGATAGGAGGCCGGGACAACAAGGCTGGACAATAATTCAATATAAATATATATCGCAATCTACATTTTTCTAAAACTGTGAAATGATTTTTGAACTTATTTCCGGTATTTCGATAAGATATACATTACACAATGACAGGTGTAATGAGGCATTAACGATTTGACCTAGACACGCAGCCAGTGCCAAACAGTAGTGGCCTGTTTTTATATGCCAGAAAATGTATTAACGTTCTCACCCAACAGCAAACAGAACGGCTTAATATTACATATTATGACAGCTTCCTCCGCTACCTGTCACATCTTTTAGCTTACTAGCTGGCTGAGTCTAATTCATGAGATCTTTCCAGCCCCAGTCACAACCTCTGACACCTACTGGTGGACATAAATATAACCTTCATTAATTATTGGTAAATATTGGTTACGTGTCATTTTGCTGGGAAATGTAGCGCTGCACACACACGTTACACATACAGGTTCACAAATGGAAATCTGCAGTCACTGGTTGGGTTATGTGGCAGCATTTATTTACCTTAGCTTTCATGCGGCTCTCTCACACAGTCTCTGGGGTGTGTCAATACAATTTCCATGATGTCCACAAAGGAATGAAAACTGTCCGAAACTGCCAGTTTATAATGAATTCGTTGTCAGGTCATTGTCTCGTGCCATTGCGGTAAGCGGTTCCAAACAGGTCAGAACAAATTCCCATTTTTTACTCCTCAAGGAAGAAGAAAATCTATAAAATAGCTTGAACCAAGCAGTATGCAGGTTTCATTGACATACAGGATGTTGAAGACTGGTCTCCTCCACAAGAATTAGGAATTCAGCATCAACAGTACCAGTTCATTGTCAAAAGTTGGATTTAACTGTACTTTGTGTCTTTTATTTATAAATGGGCCTCCAAGAGCCTGCCTTAAGTCATCAGTTATTGACTGGTTATAGTCTACCTTCATATTTACCAAACAATGGATGTGTGTTAGATTTAATGGCTTCAGCTTAACATTGCAGTAAATGGAAACTGCTCCCATGTGTTGTGGTGATGAAGGCATAATTGAACTTTGATGCCCTGGTGGCTTTTGCCCCTCTTCCTTCCCTCCATGGGCAGGTTCACGGTGGTGGCAGAGAGCTTACTCCAGGTGAGGCAGCAGCTGAAGAAGCTCCAGGAGTTGGAGCAGAAGTTCACATACGAGAAGGACCCCATCACAGAACACAAAACCTACCTGGAGTCCCGAGCCATGGAGCTCTTGAAGAAGCTGCTGGTCAAGTAAGTTCCCCCCCCCCACCCCCCCCTCCTCCTTCCCCGTCCCTCCCGCTGTCTTTCTATATTGTAATGAACACTTTTTGGACACTTTTTTGTTTTTTCTGAATGAAATCCTTCCAATTTAATATTTCGAGTTACCTGTTTACGTGGGATGTCAGCTAATCAGGTCTGGTGTTTATGGTGTTTATAGCTCCTTGGTGGTGGAGAGACAGCCCTGCATGCCCACCCATCCACAGAGACCCATGGTGTTGAAAACAGGCGTGCAGTTTACTGTAAAGCTCAGGTGAGAGCAAGTCACCCCCCACCAACACCTGCCCTTTGGCTGTCAGGGATATGGGGTTGTTATTCTATATATATACACCATTTGATTATTTATAGCTATTTATTTTATATTACATACTGTATGCCTTTGTCAAATGCTTATCAGCTTTACCCATAATACATCATACAGTAAAAGTGATTTGGAAAGTGACGCTCATGTACTGTGTAGCCTAGTGTAACCAGACCATATTCACTTTGTGAATAGGTCTGGCCATGCCCCATTGGAAAGTGTTCGCTGTCGTTTCCTCCTACTAGGCATAGACCTCTGGTTAATTTTGAAACTATTGGACAGCGTTGAACCAATCAGCGTTGTTACAACAAAACAACAAAGCTGTTGAGATGCACTTGTCTCTCATATACATTGCTAGACAATACACATACAAACACACAAATACTGTGTCGTCTTCGTGGGTGGGTTAGGCATGACGCAGAAGTTACCTTTTTTGTGGGTGGCTCTTTCACGAAACCTACTTGACGTGTCAATAAAATATCCACGATGTCCGTCAAGGTATGAAAACTATCCAAAACTGCCAGGTTATTTTTAATTCAGTCTCTGGCTGCTGTCTGTTTTACCATCATGTGGTTCCAAACTCTTGTAGCAATGAGCTAGTGTTCTTCTTAGTATTTAAAATAGTATATTTTTATAAAGGTGTCTAATTTAAACATGAATATAGCAGCAAACTATTACTGTTTTCTATGTTAAGGATAAAGTGGAATATTGTCCTTAGCAGTAACGTAATCCGATCTGATAATTTATTTGTTTACTCACAGCATAGCATGTGTGGGCGGAAACAAGAACAGTGTTCTTGTTTGATTGAGAAGCTGGTGCTAGTGTGCCATCTAGTGGCAGAAAGTATAGAAAAAAAACTACTATTCTACAAAACAAATGTAATCAAGGCTCAAAAAAATTCCCAGATTATACTGCTCTCAAAAAAACAAAAACAAAAACACGATATGAACATGGATTTGGTGAACCATTACATCCCTAGCAAACGCTAATGTGATCAGGGTTTCCAGACTAATCTCAGCTAAATAGAGTTGAGTGCATAATCGGGCGGGGCCAGGCTACTTGTACTGTGGCACTTAATTATGTAGTGTTTTTACAAAATTGTTAAATAATAAACCAATGTGTTAATCACTCTTCCAGGTTCCTGGTCAAGCTGCAGGAGTTAAACTACCAGCTCAAAGTCAAAGCCTTGTTTGACAAGTGAGTTTTGCCATGCTTAGAGGTTTGCTGTCAGGATGCTTGTCCTGTATTCAGACAGTCAAGCTAATGTCCTGCATAATTTCAGTCACAGTCAAGCTAATGTCCTGCATAATTTCAGTCACAGTCAAGCTAATGTCCTGCATTCAGTCACAGTCAAGCGAATGTCCAAGCTAATGTCCTGCATTCAGACACAGTCAAGCTAATGATGTCTTCTTAAATCCCCAGGGATGTCACGGAGAAGAAAGGGTAGGTGCCAGCATTTCAAATAAGAACTGTATCAATAATAATAAAGAAGACATTATTTTAATTATTGAGGATGTTTTGGCTCTTTTCTCAGATTTAGGAAGTTCAACATTTTGGGCACCAACTCTAAAATTATGAACATGGAGGAGTCCAACGGGAGCTTGGCTGCGGAGTTTCGTCATCTGGTCAGTGACGCCACCTTTAACACTATTATATATGACTGTACTTATGTTCATCCCGACGAAACACACAAAAATGTACACAAACTTTACCAGTTTTAGCAATCCATCACAGATTGTTCTATTAAATTGGGCACTGTTCACACCAGTTTAAAAGGTGATGTGTGTATTTTCTTTAGTTTAAAACTGTTTCAAACATCAAGTTAATTATAAGAAATAACAGCTTTGATGATATGTAAAATACCTATGTATTGTGTTGTAGAGATATTTTCTGAAATTAGCTAAAAAGCTAGCTAGCTAGCTAGCCCTGGCCCGTCCTGTCTTGTAACTTGGTTCACCTAAAGGGACGAGGTGAGGAACTGCCTTCAATCTAGTCTGCCCTCAGTCAAAACATAAGAAGAAACCATGTGTCCCCGTTAGCCTTGTTCTATCTAAGCATACTGTATGAAAACAATAGTTTTTTCCAGTAAATATCTAGACTTGCAGCAATATTGTGCATTGGAATCAGTTCATACTGATACAAGAGTATTTTTAAACGATCGCGCTGATTGCACAAGGACATGCTGTCCGAGTGTTAAATGCAGTGTTAAGTGGGTAATGCGTTATGTAATATAACAAGCTACATAATATTATGTAAGTGAATAACGAAGTAGTGTAACCCGTTAGTCTATGACATTTTTTAAAGTAACATGCGTTTGTTAATGGTCAGTTAGTCAGTGAATTCAGTGATCGACTAAAGCTTTGTAAACAATACAAATAGATGTTGCCTTTCCATTTAGTAATGGATAAAACACATTAAGGCCATTGCAAACTTATTATATTGTCCTTACTGATGTTAGTCTAACAGTAATTCTGAACTCACCTCTATCATTTTGATGCTGGTTAAAATATCTACCGGTCTACAGAAAATAAGGAATATGTCGCTGCAAACCTGAAATATTTATAGTAAGTTAGTTGACATGTTTCCTAATAATAACACATTTGAGTTCGCTTTAGAAGGCTACTCACATAGCCTACGATCTCCCAAACATATGAACTTTCATCCTAAAATACTGGATTTGAAGTATTTTGAAACTTCTCCCTATAGGTCATTCAACACCTGCCTTATCTTGTCTGCCCTTAAAATGGACAATAATATAGTTTATCACGATTATTTCTGGGGCAATTAATCGGCCAACAAAAAATGGTTATCGTGACAGGCCTAATTAAAATTAATACTAAAAGTCCATCCATCTTCTCCCGCTTATCCGGAGTCAGCGAGGGCAGCAGCTCCAGCAAGGGACCCCAAACTTCCCTTTCCGAAGCCACATTAGCAAGCTCTGACTGGGGATCCCGAGACGTTCTCAGGCCAACGTGGAGATATAATCTCTCCAACTAGTCCTGGGTCTTCTCTGAGGCCTCCTCCCAGCTGGATGTGGGAGGCGCCCAGGGAGCATCCTTACCAGATGCCCATACCACCTCAACTGGTGTAATACTAAAAGTAACATAATATATTACTGTGTAAACTTCTACTGAACAGTAATAAGTAATATTACTTTTAAAAGTAACTTCCCCAACAACTTAATAGTGTTCAAGGCATATAAAAACATGTATTTTCAGCAAATCTGTTAGTCACACCAACATTCTGGTGAAATTATAGTAGGTTCATGTACAAGACATATCTCTGTATACCCTAATGATCGTAAAATGTACAATGCCCTGGCTTTCCACCGCTCGATATGATGTAGAAGCAAGTAGCCTTAATGGACACAATTTCTTGTGGACTGACGCTAACAAGCTATGAATGCAAAAGAGGCATAATGACCTTGGTTTGACATTTCACTGCGACTAAGTACCGTACCGTTCCATATGGCAATTAACTTAGCCTATACTGTTTGGCTGTGGCTGTTTTCTTGTTGATATGGTCTTGCTCAAAACTGTACTAAGCCAGCCACACAGGACGATGATAAAATAGCAGTTGTTGACCAACTCTCAGCGTTTTAGCAGTTTGGTTGAATTGTGCATTTTCTTGCCTTGATGAGGTTGAATAGGCGTAAATCACTTTAGTAGCCTAGTTGGCTTCTTTTAAACCCGATGACTGTAGAATTAGAATTGTGTGTGTGGACCCAATAGTAGATTGACAAAAGAAAAATGGTCAACTGTTGCAGCAGACACTCTGAGGGGGAGGGTGTGGTACACCACAATCATCTGGTGAAATGCTGCCCCCTCATAGTCTGGAGCAGCTGGCCATTTAATACACAGTACCTTTTTACCCTTGGCTAAAAACCAGCATAGTTGGAACATATTTACCCAATGAGATTGCTCCATGAGCGATAGTAATAGTTTTTTTTATTATCATTGTCAGCCATGTTATAACAGGACAATGTTTTTAATGACATCTAATCAGACTTCCCTCTGATCTCAACTCAGCAACTGAAGGAGCAGAAGGTGGCCGGCAACCGGACCAGCGAGGTAAGGGACCAGACTGCTACGGATCCTAATTCTCAGTTAACACAACCGAGAGGGTACCCGATAAAAGCTCTGCTCACCGGTGCATTATTCCCAACCAGCCTCATTGATACTGAAGTAGTGTACCATGTGCCACGCAGGGTCCTCTCATCGTCACAGAGGAGCTTCACTCCATCTGCTTCGAGTCTGACCTGAGCCTCGCCGGCCTGGAAATCAAGCTAGTGGTGAGAGGAAGTACTGCGGAAGCAGCACCACAACAGTGGTATCTACTCTACACAAGCCTGGACCGCTGCTACTTTGCTCCCCCTAGGCTGGCTTATTGGTGTCAAGAGGCATTCCCATCACATGCCTCTGACACACCCAAGGGGTGAAACATAACGTTACTGTTTACTTTAAAGGCAGGGTTAGTTATTTTCGACAACGCTTGCTAATAATATCCATCTGCATCGCCAGTCCACACTTGGAAACACATTGTGAAGCGTAGTACTATGGCTTTGTTTATACGAGCGTTTTTATGTTCCCATTTACGGAGCGAGGGCTGTGTAGTATTAAATCCTTTTTTGAACACGCACAGAGAGCGGTAAGATAGCGAAATGCGAGGAGATATCTCGTGAATTTGACAAAACATGTATTATCTTACAAATTAGCTTACAATAGCCGACGACCTTTAAGGCTCAGGCATACTTTCCGCATCCGGACTGCACGTGGCGTAAATATTGTCACGCATACAGTCCGCATCTAGAATTTTCTGTCTGTGCGAAAATGCGTGTGTTGACTGCACATGTGACAGGCTGGAGCCCACTACAGTACCTCATGCTAAGCTCACAAATGAGGCACATGTATTCACAAATATGTATTCACAGCGATTATCTTAGTTACACCAATATTGTTCAAGGGAAAAGATGTGTACACTTAAAAATCGTAGTTATACATTTCCCTAATTCCAAAGTAATTTTTTTGTATACAGAAATAACCATGAAGAATGCTTGTAATAGCCAGAGCGCTCATCCACGTCACGGTCACGTGGTAGTATGCCGGGGCCTTTACTGTGAGTGTGTGTGTGTGTGTGTGTGTGTGTGTGATTTCAGACCATCTCTCTGCCTGTGGTGGTTATCTCTAATGTCAGCCAGCTGCCCTCCGGCTGGGCATCCATTCTCTGGTACAACATGTTAACAAAGGAGCCCAAGGTTAGTAAGTGTGTGCACACGTACACACCTCAGAGGTGCCTGTGCACGGCGGTAATAACAACAAGCAACAAGGAAACCTACAAGCCCTAGTCATTAACACAGTTAAAAGAAATGTATAGTCCTAGTTTAAAAAGTGAAAACGCATATTACAACCACTCACACGTCACTAATGGCTTTCTTCTTCTTTGACTCCTCCTGCGTAGAACCTCAACTTCTTCCTGTCTCCCCCAGCGGCCACGTGGGGGCAGCTGTCTGATGTCCTCAGCTGGCAGTTCTCCTCCGTGACCAATAGAGGGCTGAATCAGGAACAGCTCAACATGCTGGCCGACAAGCTGCTAGGTTCGTAGTAGGGCAAATACCCTAGTGGTTAGCTAGTAGCTTCCATCCCTGGTATGTCCTGCTTGAAATTGTGTCTTTAAAATATCAGTCTGCTGTCTGGTTATGGGCTGGTATTTGTAGTGTATACTAGGACTGTACCCGACTTTTTGACAGTCAAATTGGATTTTGGCTGTTCAATACGAAGATTTGACGATTCTATCCCTTTTCTTTTTTGGGGCAATCATAGAATCCACTGGCATGAGTTGCGGTGATGATTTTGTTCACATGAACAGTCATGTAATATCCTAGGCTAGCTTATCCTAGCGTAGCCTACAGTAGTATAGCGGGGTCGTAACAGTACTATCCAATTGTTTTGTGAAATGCACAAGGCATAATTTTAATGAATGATTCGTGCTGCAGTTCTATTTCGAATGAGAGCAGTAACTGCGTGTGAGTGCAGCAGTTGCGATCAATCGATTCAGTTCTCTATGGCAAAAGCAGTACTGGTATAGCAGCGGTAAATGTTTTGAAGGCGACAGATCTTTCACAGAATAGCGTGGATGACCTAGGAACCATTGCATGATTTCATGCATGTGTCTTTGCAGGGCACAAAGCCCAAAGGAACACAGAAGGTTTGATACCATGGAGCAAGTTCTGCAAGGTGGGTAGCACTGTAGGAATATTTAAATAGTTTTTTAACAAACAAAAACTATGGCTCTTATCTCTGTGGTGCGTGTGTCCTAACAGACTGTCAGTGAAAAAAGCTTCCCATTCTGGTTGTGGATCGAAGGCATCTTGGACCTCATCAAACGCCACTTGCTTAATCTCTGGAATGACGGGTTGGTACAAGAATAATATTAGGCCTTCATGCACATTATTTCATGTTAGATGGTTCAGTGTAAGTTGCAAAATAAAAGGTATTTACCAGGGTTGGCGTTTACATTTAATCGGTTCTGATTGCGATTATTCTTCTGGCATGCTTGCTTTGTCACATAAGTTAAGATTTGTCAAATTACATGATGTTATTTCAGCCGTCGCGTATCAGTTGCTGGCAGATAAAAAGGTAAAATGCGCAACTTGCCATGTCGCCGTTTTCTTTCTTATAGTGAGGCCACACATTTGACAGTTTATCGAGATCCAATTGTCACACTATGTTGGTGTAAATGTATGCTAGGTTCTGAAATACACTAGTGTGATAGGCAGATGGCTACGTACATCAGCTAAAGCTCTTTCTAATAACTAAATCGCATTTTGGAACCGACTTGCAGAATCTGAATTTTATTTATTTTTATGGAAGCCGGTTCTTGCCATTCTGGATTCGGTTCCAACTTGAAACAGAGTTTTGGTTCCAAACCCTAGTATTTACTGTGCATTTCCGATGAATTTTGCACAATTGCTCATATTTCATATATTATGTTTTAATTATTGAGATATTTAGCCTCTGGATTTCAAAGATCTCTCTCTCTCTCTGGCCCATTCTGCCCCCCTTCCCCAGCTCCATAATGGGTTTCATCAGTAAGGAGCGAGAGAAGGCGTTGCTTAGCGACAAGTGTCCTGGCACCTTCCTGCTGAGGTTCAGCGAGAGCAGCAAGGAGGGGGCCATCACGTTCACCTGGATAGAGCACGACATGCACGGTGAGTGAGCCTCCTCCCTCGGTTATATAACCTTCCTCTAGCCTCCTCAGCCTCAGTGTAAATGCACACAATTGCATTTCCTAGCCAGAGCGAATACTACATTTCCCATCAATGCCATTGCCTCGTCATACCGATCTGACTAGAGTGTGTTTGTATTGAAGAGGGCAGTTGATCTGCTGATGTCAGAACAGCTGTTTTTATGTGTAGCAATGAGTAGTATGTTTAATTTTGTCAAATCCCTTCACCCACCACCCCACCCTACCCCAGAAAAGCCAGTGTTCCACTCGGTGGAGCCGTACACCAAGAGGGAGCTGACGGCTGTCTCGTTGCCAGACATCATTCGTACCTACAAGGTGATGGCTGCCGAGAACATTCCGGAGAACCCCCTCCGCTTCCTGTACCCCAACATACCCAAGGACAAGGCATTTGGGAAATACTACCCCAAACCATCGGAAGGTGAGTTAAGAGTTGGCAGGGGGGTGGGGGGGTGGGGTGTGGGAGGAAATAAAACATCATCGATGCAATCTTGTAAAATCCGAGGTCGGGGATGGTTGGGTGGCTCACGCTGAACGACTCATGCCTCGCTTCCTTCTACTCTTCCCAAGAAAGACGTTTAGGTCCAACTTAAGTTAAAAAACAACACTCAACCTTCCTTTCTTTGTTTTAAGTTATCTGAAAAGTCAAAAAGTGTTTCTACTAGGACTGGCCCCAAATATACGATCATTCGGGTATTCGTTCGTTGGGTATGTATTCGATTTAAATATTGGGATTCGAGTATTCATTTTTTTCACATTATGCATGCATGTTTTCCTATTAATCCCTACTGTCTCGAAATAAACCCACATGAAATGTAATTGCCTGCCCTACACTGTGTCAACAACACAGTTGATTGCAATTGGCTCTGTAAGAAGAGAGCGAGGTTATTCCTTCAACACACACTCTTATTGAGTAATACAGGAGGAATCAAATATTATTTCTGTTATACTTCTTAATTATAGTTGAGTGTTTTTAATGTTTTTTTTTTTGAGAGAGTATTCAAATACTCGTTCGGAAATACCATCAAGTATTCGAAACCTGTAAAATGGTACTCGGGACAGCTCTAGTTTCTACATATATATTGGACTTTAACATCCTTCTAGGAAGGAAGGAATATTGTACCACCATCAATGCCCTCAGAACCTCCCGTTATTACTAACTTGGTAATATTCACAAAATTAATAAAAAACATTAGGTTTGGAGGTCAGGGTGGACAGTGGTGCATACTGTCCCAAGGCCTTCCCACCCTCCCTTCCTTCCTTCGTGTCACCTTAACTCAGAAGTTTTGTTTCTACAAATACAGACGGACTTTAACATCATCAACATACGTATCCTCATTAATATTCACGGGCTGGGAAAGGGGTGTAGCTCATAAACGCAAGGAAAGGAATGGTCCGTTAAGCCGTATGTAACCATCCACCCCGACTTTCAACTCTACAAAACTGAAGCGACGCTGGCGATTCCAACAGGCACATACTGCCTTAAAGCTTAGCCTTCCCACCCTTAGAGTAAGTAAGTCAGGTTGGACCTTAACATCTTTCTTGGGTGGAAGGAACCATAATCCACCCTGAACAACAACCCTACAGGACTAAATCGATGCTGGTGATTCCAGCAGTCGTTTTCCATCGTCTGTCATTCCCTTCAAACCTCTTATTATTATTTTATTAATTATTAGTTAATATTAGTTAATATTAATACATTAATAACTTTTTTTTTTTTTTAAACAGGCGGGGGAAGGGGCGTAGCTCATAACTGCGAGGCTGGAATTACCAGCATCAATTCAATCCCGTAGTAGTGTTGGAGGTCAGGGTGACTTGTGGTGATGATGCATTCTGCCCCATGTCACCACATGTTGGACGAGAAGGCCTGATTTGCAGTCTTTGCTCTAATTCATCTCAAAGGTGTTTTATCAGGTTGAGGTCAGGACTCAGGCCATTAAAATTCCTCCACACCAAACTCACTCATCCATTTGGACCTTGCTTTGTGCACTGGTGCGTAGTCATGTTGGAACATGAAGAGGCCAACCCCAAACTGATTCCACAAAGTTGGGAGCATGCAAAACAACCCCACACCATAATCCCCCCTCCACTGAACATTACACATGGCACAATGCAGTCAGGCAAGTACCGTTCTCCTGGCAACCGCCAAACACAGATTTGTCCATCGGATTGCCAGTCAGAGAAGCGCGATTAGTCACTCCAGAGAACACGTCTCCACTGCTCTACTGTCCTGTTTAGTAGTGTGGAAATTTCCCGAATGGACTTACTGCACAGGTGGCAACCTATCACAGTACTACACTTAAATTCAATGACCCATTCTTTCACAAATGTTTGTAGAAGCAGTCTGCATGCCTAGGTGCTTGATTTTATACACATGTGGCCATGGAAGTGTTTGGATCACCTGAATTCAATGATTCGGAGGGGTGTTCCAATACTTTTGGCAATATAGTGTATGTGCCACCACACACCCTGAACTCCTAACACTATGGGATTAAATCGATGCTGGTGATTACAGCAGTCGTATTCCATTGCGTTTTGCGTCCGTCTCGCCATCCGCACCTCCCGTTATTTATTATTACCGTGTTAATATTCTATTACTATTAACATTCTGACTAATTCATAATTTGGATTTTAATACTTTTGCAGAATCAGAGCCTATGGATGTAGAAAATATTGAAAAAAGGGGCTACATGAAGACAGAGCTCATATCTGTCTCAGAAGTGTAAGTTATTATTCCACCTACAGTATGTCAACTTTGATACAATTTCACATTAAAGTTAAGCTCCAAATAAATTGGCTCAAATATAGTTTTGCATTTTACAGACAATTCGAAAGTTTTAAATGTAGTATTCGCTATTATAACTACTTTGACATGGGTGCTAAAGTCATACTTAATATTAAAATGTATTGTTAAGTCTGTGTTATAAATGAGACTTAATATTAAAATGTATCGTTAAGTCTGTGTTATAAATGAGACTTAATATTAAAATGTATCGTTAAGTCTGTGTTATAAATGAGACACCATATCCTGACTGGGACAATTCTCACCCCTGCCAGCTAACTAGCTCTTACAGAACACTGTTCTCAGGGTATAGATAGGACTTTGACTTGACCCGTGTTTTTACCTTGTCTCCAGCCACCCGTCCAGACTGCAGGATAACATGATGCCCATGTCTCCAGATGACTACAAGGCCCTGGAACAGTACGTCAGTCCCAGGGACATTGATGCTGTGGTGAGAACTGGTCTACCAGTAGAGTTTTAGTCGCCATTGTTAAAGGTTTTGTTAAAAGGATAAAAGCTAACATAATAGTCACATTTGTATTTGCTTAATATATTAGTTTATAGGTTAATTTATCTTCATTTTCAGTGGTACAGTAGTCAGTTTAATAGTCACAAGTGAAAACAGTGGCATCTTGACTTTGAATCTGAATTTGCAGCTTAGTAGTTTTATGCAGACAATGAAAAAAGAAATTAAAAATCGCTTTGGAATACTGTTGCTTTAAAAAACATGTCACTAATTAATACAAGTCGCAGGACTAGCTAGACAAAAAGAGCCTTAGTCTGGAAATAATTCTAACTTCTAATGGAAAATATTGATAACAGGTTAGAGTGTTAGTGTTTATGGGTGGGGTGTTATGATTGTTATCGGTAAATAGCTTCAAGGAATTATAGAAGAGGGTGTTAGCAAAAAGGTTTATTGTGTGTGCTTGTGTGGATGTGGACAATGACAATAACCGTTTGGTTTCTTTTACAGATGAGCGCAGATTTTGAGGAGGAAAGCTAGGACAATGCTGAGGAGTCATGTCCAGACGGTTTATCACAACAACACACGTACTTCATGGAAAAAGTCAAGTGTCTATATATTCTGTAAATAGGTAGGCATGTTTGTGTCATCATCAGAACTTGTAATGAATGTAGTTATTGTGTCGTCTTACGCCCTTGCTATGCCCAAGTAATGCACATACGGTATGTATTAAAATGGTTAAACTAAGCAGATGGCTGACGTGTCACTACATACATCTGGAATCGCAAGTTTAATAAATATGTAATATAATAAAAAATATTAAATATGACTGTAAGATTACTTACATTTATAATGGATAAACGAAGTATCAAGATGTTGCAATATGGCAAAAGCTAGGAGGATGGCTGATGGCCTGAATACTATAAGGAAATTCAACCCATAACTTCGAAGGCAGCATCTTGCCTCGCAAATTCCTCTGGGGCTGTAATCTGTAAATTAGCATAATTAACTGATACTGGCATTAATACAATTAATCTTTCCGCTGCACATGTTTGTTTCTTGCTGTTCAGCATCGGTTAAATGGATAAATGAGTCTTGTTTCTAACTAGACGGCTGTTTGGGCCTTCCTTCTCTGGAATATTTTGTTAGCGGATTTAGAGGATGCAGTTTTACTGTCAGTCAAAATAAACGTTTTTCTTTTGTGTCAGTTACTATATTTCCACCTAAACATGCGAGAAAGCAGAAATAGCACACTCCATACCTCATTTAACATAGAACTACTCTGAACACATGTACCAATAACATCTTTTGTTTTGAAGGTTTTAATGGTGAATGTTGAAGTGAATATTTCCATTGCCTGCAACACTGACCGACATGAAAGCAGAAGCATTATTTACACATGAAGACAAAAGCCAACAGCAAACAGTAGCCTACATTCAGAATACTGAAGTTCCAGGTGATTCCAGTGCATACATGTGTTACTGGGGCTTAAGAATCAAAATCAATTCATGAAATAATACTGTAGGAGACAATATTACACATTCCTAATAAAATGATTTAGAGGGGGACATTAAATTATACCCATTTAAAAACATCTTATTGCACAATTTCCAAACTATTATGCTGGATTGCAGTGTTTATTGCATACATTTACTGTATTTGCAGCAATGCTGCAGAGGAACTGATACACACACACAAAAAAAGCATCTACACTTCCCTTACTAGACATTCACATATGGTACTACTTACACCTCAACATATAAAACTGGACTAACACCACAAGTAAGTCTTTTACACACACACAACTGCTTTCTCACCTAGTGTGGAAAAATCACAAATGTTCACTTTGAAGTGGAGGTGGACAGTTTTGGGCAAGTTATTCAGGAATTGTAATAAGTTACTAGTTACTTATTACTCATTCAACAAGTAATATTATTACTTTACTTATTACTGTGTATTAAATGTAGAGGTGGACTAAGCGATTGTAACAACATTATCGTAAAATTACTCCAGAATCCCTGACTACACCTTTAATTAAAAGGTCAAATGTACAGAATATTCATAAATATCATTATCCTATGTTCCAGTATGTCAAGGGTATGAAATAGGGTTGGGATTTACAATCATACCCCTTTAAATCCACCCCCTTTAAATTAGCCATGCAAAATGTTACGTGACAGCGACAATGAGATTCTGTTACTCCCATCTGTTAGTTATCACAGTAGAACAGGGCCTGACAGCACTTGAACAGTAAAGTAACTGTATTTCTTTTTAACTTTTAAAAAGGGAAAAAATAACTTGGAAAATAAACAGCACAAGTGACCTAACAGCATAAAAACAACAACAATTGGTCAAATAATGTCGTTAGAAGTCCAAGAATGAAAATGAATGGTGAAAACCTCCAGCTTGTGTACAATGAGAAGTCTTAATCACATTAAAAAATTAACGGCCACAAGAGCACTACAATTTTACTTATTTACACTGCGCATAAATCCAAGTCTCCTCGTGAATATACACACAATGATTGTACAGTTTTATCATAAATATATAAATAAATATCCATATTTATACACACACTGTATACCGTACATTCCACCGCATACATACGGCAACAGGACAAGGGGAGAATGTAAAGCTGTTTTAAGTAAAGTAAGGAATTCTGACCAGGGTTCTCCTTTTAACCATTGCTGGCAGAGTAGACTAACAATTCCCTCCCTGGCTACAACATAGAAATGTACAAATATGGAAATTCCACTAAATATTGTAAAGGCAAAACATTTTTATTAAATATATTAACAAAATACTCTCCCCTTGCCCTCTCTTTCTTAATACATAGACTAATATAGTACAAAACCCAACAACACTTAAATATGATGTTATAACAACACAGACGCACACACCGACTTTTACATCTTAGAGCATGGCGGTGGGTGGGGCCACTCGTCATTTAAGACATTTGTTAAGGGATTTCTCTCCGGGTATACCGCCTGGATTGTTTTAAGAGCTTTCTTTTTTTTGGGGGGAGGTATTATTCCTTATAGATAACACCATCAATGATGTTTCTGTGTCAGCGTCCAACCCTTATTAAGTTGAATGGGAGGTTATCATAGCTGGACTAGGTTAAGCCGTTTTACTAGAGCATACCGTCCAGATTTTTCTCGGCTGTCTCCTTGTCCGTCTGCTTGTCTGTGGGGCCCTCTGGTGGACTGTACTGGGTGTGGTAGTCACGCAGGATGGTCACCACGTCATGGTGGCCAAAGTGGACCGCCTCGTCCATGGGAGTGTTCCCCCACCTGGAGCACACAAGACAAGACACGAGCTCAGCTAGAAACAAATATGCACATATTCTGACAGTAAGCTTACCCAGTGTGTCGAATAGAACAGAGTTATTTATTGTCATTGTAAAGGTGAATGAAATTCAGATGCACTTCCTGAGCGGTTCGAATTAAGAGTAACTTTTATAAACACACCTGCACGTCAAGCGTCAGCCCACACCCTTAATGTTCTACAGGAATATCGGGTATCATCATTAAAAATAGTGGGTTAATAGTACGGTCATAAGCCGGTGATGGTTACCTGTCTTTGGGTACTGGGTTGACCTTACAAGCCTCCAGCAGGAAACGCACCACCTCGGCATGTCCTGAGACACACGCACACGCACACACACACACACACGGTGAGATGAAGCACTAGGGCTCCTTCAGGACAACAGTAGCACATCCACGGTGGGCGCTGGCCTTCTGGCAGATCAAGAGGGTCTTCACAGAGGTCTCACCTTCAGCTGCTGCCACATGCAGGGCTGTCCTGGAGTCGTAGTCCCTCTGCTCCATGTCCATGGAGGACAGAGCGAACCTGGCCACACACACACACACACCACTGAGTGAATGGATGACTACAGGGCAGAGAGAGAGAGAGAGAGAGAGAGGGAGAGAGGGGCCAAGTGAAGGGGCGTGGCCTTTACCTCCTCAGGGCGGAGACGTCGCCCGTGTACGCCGCAAACAGCAGGTTGATCACCGACTTCACCTGAAACACAGCAACAAGCAGGACATTCAAAAGACGGCCTGGATGGACAGCAGCAGGAATGGTGGTCCGTTTGTGTCGGGAGGCTTTTAATGAGCAGAACCACTTCAACCCTGGTCCTAGAAGCCTGATAACGACCCATTCATTAGCAACAGGTGTGTTGGAGCAGGGAGATCTGCTACAACAGGCAGGACGGTGGCCCTCCAGGACCAGGGTTGAATAGCCTAGCACTACTGTATTTATCTCAATGCAACAGATTCACTGAGGCAGCTAGTAGCATATGGTTTGACTCAGTTTGTGGAAATATCAAACAGCAGGTGGCAGTGTGTGGTAGTCTGTGTGTGGAAACAGTTGTGTACCATCCAGACCACTGTGCTGGAGCAGACAATTGAGGGCACAGTACAGCTAACCCTTTTAAATTTTAGGGTCAAAGCTACCATATAGTGATGTGCCTATCGCATGCTAGTATTAAGGAGTGAATTGTTGGAGGGTTCTAGAAAAGAGAGAGAAGGGGGTTGTGGGGGGAGGTGGTTGTGGCTGGATGCAGGAGGTCACAGGAGGCTTTGTGGTACAGCACTCACCCTCTGGTCTCCACCCTCTCTGCGGGGGTCAAGTTTCTTGGCAAAGTGCCTCAGGTTGTCGTAGTTGTGGAAGTTACACAGAGACACCAGGTCCTGCAATCAGCAAGCCATCAGAACGACGGCACAAACACAGCATAAACTACCACAGTAACAAGGGTCAACAACAGGACTGGTGACGAATAAGTATATGAACCAATCAGGACTAATATTTTGAGATATAGTACCAGTACAAAATGACTGACGGTAACAAAAGGCATACATCTGAGCGTGCAAACCACAGAATTGTCTGGAAGTGGTTTATACTGTACATTAATCAATGTTTAGGTGAAAATATAAAAGCGTGCACATAAGTGGATACTATCAATACTTGTAACTGCCGCTACGGTCCAGTGTTGGTAATATTAACAAATCAAGAATCATACATGGCTAGAACATTCATCGATACACCAGTTAAAGTTATTGATGCCGTGCTTCCACTTGTGCCAAACGCCGGCATTATACCCTAAAGTCCAGAATAGTTTGTTTCCACTGAAATGGACCAGGGCTACTCGGCCACTAGGTCCTCTCACATGGTGACGTGGTGCTAAGCCTTGGACTTTAGGACATGGGCGGGGATTGCACCTTAAACCTGGGCTAGTTAGCTAGCCTTGGTAAAGCAATGAATATACAGTGTTATATTGTGGATGGATGGATGGATGGATGGATGGAAACACAATATAACACTGTATATTCATTGCTTTACCAATGTAATTATAAAAAGATAGTAATTTTAGGCTAGAGAAGGTTGTAGTCTTGTCTTAATCTAAAGAACATTAAAACATTTCCTTTCAGTGAAAATGTTAATTCCACCAACATTTGTTGTGTGACACCGGTGCCGGGGTAAAGCACCAGTGGAAACGCGGCATGAGCACCATATTCCTTTATGGCTGCAACGGTGAGACTTTACCAAACGTCACCAGGGCATTAAAAGGCAGCATCTGGAAGAATATTCTAGGCTCTTACAGTGCAGAATTGAATCCCCCGGACGCTGTTCCCAAGTTTGTCCAGAGGGGGCGACCAACACATGATTCCCATTACGTTGGGGACCACTAGCAGAATGCCTCCTGCCACACCCGATTTAGCCGGCAGTCCAACCTGCAGGCAAAGGAGAGCGTGATGAAGGGTCAGGGTAGTAAGATATCCAAATGCATTATTTTGAATATAGATCCATAAAGACAATGTATTCTGGTATGGTATCTTTCATTTGTATTTATTTTTTATTTGTTATTTATTTGTGTGTGTTGGGGGGAATGGGAAAATGCCTGCAGGTGACCTGCATCGTTTACACTGGCGTCAGCCAGCACACTAAAAGGGTAAAGGTCACAGGCTAACACCAGAATGTGTAGGCTAGCAGGTGGAACTGACTACAAGGGCAAAAGGTCACAGGCTAACAGAAGCGGTACTGACGTGGAAGGCGAACTGCCCCGAAAAGTCGTACATGCCGCAGGAGTGCATGAGGCTGAGCGTGTCGCGCACCGACTCGGGGCTCAGCACACGCTCCCCCGTGATTGGACAGAAGCCGCCGTTGGCCAGTGTCGCCGCCATGACGCTGGCGCTCTCGCAGGTCACCTCGATGGAGCACAGCTAAGGAGGAGAAAGAGATGATGGTTCAGGCTGGAGGGACTGTTTACTGGGTGAATCAAATGTAGGGGCTCCTAAACTGGTTTTACATGATCTTTTAAATAAATGTATTTTCAATCACTGTGTGAGTTAAGTTAGAAATATTAAAGTCATCAATCTTCCAATGTCATTTCTGGGTGTTAAGATGTTTTCTTCTGTATGTCGTATGATGTTATGGTATGCTTTAAAAACATAATTTAAAAAAATGTATTCATTGTTTGCGAACTCACTCGTACAATAATTGATTATAATAATATTTTGCTTCTGTTTCTATGAAGAGCAATACAAACAATTGTGTGTGTTTGGATTATGTACCTGGAAGTAGAAGTCCAGAATGGACGTCATGTCCGTCCCTTCTGGAAAACACTGGAAAAATAGAGGATTAAAAAAGTAAACAGACTGGCTTACGCAGCTAATTTGTATTGCAACCAAGGAGAAAAGTCAAAAACAACAGAGGTTTATTAATATCATAATTCACCTGTCAGTACCTAAAATATCTGGTAGCTATTATACCAAACAATACTCTACTATCCCTTCTAGATGACATAACAACCCATTTTACCTTCTTCTCTTTCAGGTAGTAGCCAATCGCAAAGTTTCTGTCTCCAGACTCCCGCTCTGACTGGAACCTGGGCAAGACCAAAAGCGGTTCTTAACAAGAATTACTGGAGTGGATACTGTAGATCTAAAATCCTTATTAGAGTACAACTGTACTGAAAGGTTTATCACGTAATACTCACGTTGCATTGCTGAAGCCAACATACTCGTTTCCTGCCAGTTTGTTCATAAAGTTCATGACCTGCATCAAAAATGCCATTAGTCAATTAAGTGCTGAGTTATTGAAATATCAATTTTTAACATTGTAATTTAGATTTATAATGTTTCTAAATTATTTTGAAAGAATCCCAGTTTAATGTGATTAAATTGTGTGAAAGTACTCACATAGTCAAACTTCTCTGCGTTGCTTGCCCCTTGCTAAAAGATAAACAGAAAAGCAATGAAACATTAACTCAATATTTTTTTTTATTAATAACAAAACAGTAATCTACTTTGTCAAGATATTAGAACTACATTAGTCTAGGCCAGGGGTCGGCAACCTGTACTACTGGAAGAGACATTTTTTCAAAAATAAAATACAGTACTGGGTAATATTAACTATATATTTTCCAAATTTTTTTTTTTAATTTATTTTTTGTTCAAAGCCAGGTGAGCCACTGCAAAGGGGTTAAAGATCCGGGGGTTGCCGACCCCTGGTCTAGGCTGAACATCGCAAGTCAACTATGATACCTTTGTGATTTAAACCAAAACATTAAGTAAAAAATTAAATAAAAATAAAAAACGACTGTAGTGTATTATACTAACTGCCAGTTATATGCCAAATCTAAACACAATTTATGTAATGAAATTAAATTAATTAGGATTAGTAGTGGCAGGCTAGCTGGAAATGACAGGTGAAAGAAAGGTTTTAAATCTATGCTTTAATTCTTATATAAAAAAATAATAATACCACCAATGAAAATATGAAATAAAAATTCAATTATTTTGTTCCATCAGGGGAGGTAACAGCTGTGGTATAACAGTACTGATTAAACATGTCTGAGCATTGAGCCTGGGCTTGCGACTGATATGTAAAGCATAAACAAACCAACCGAGTCCTATTAAATGTAGCAGAGTGGGCAGGTAAATTAACACCAGCCATATCAACATCAGGGTCTAACACCGTGTACAATACAAGAGTTACCAGTGATTTGGAGGTTCAACATTATACTTGGCATATTATATATAAT